>JAJJMC010005899.1:1450106-1466043 GCA_023531435.1 Papaver californicum
TACATGTTAAATTTTGGGGGGTTTTCCCAATTTTGTTTGTAAAGTCAGATTTGTGAATATTGTTTGAATGGGTTTACGGTAATTCCATTGAATTTGTGGTTTTAACAATTGTGTTGGTTTAGATTTGAACTTAGTCAGTATGGCTTCTTAATTCTTTATGTTTGGTATTTTTGAACTTTCTATCTGCAAATTGTGCTACCGTAAATTTGATTCCTTACGAATCCTTGTTGAACCACTTTATATTGTGCTAGAAATCTGATAGGGTTACACTGTTTCAGTAGTTTCCAAATGATATATCTTTAAGATTTGCAAACTCTATCGAATACTTGGTTGTTCTCTACCTCACTATGTGCAGATGAATATATGTAACTGATCGTAATAACGCTGTGGTGTTTGAGGCAGTTGGGAAACTTGTAACCTATTTATGTACATCTTGTTAGAAATAAATCTTGGTATCTAGTTTGTTCTACTGCACCAGTTAGTTTCATTTCTAATAATGGGTTTGTGTTAGAATTACATCTTGTTTAAGTTAACTTGAAGAAATGTGATTTGGAATAGAAGAAACTTATCTTCTTCGATATCTTCTATATCTTCTTTCCCTTCTCTCTTTGTTCTTTGGTTTGTCTTTGTAGTTCTCTTCACCATCATGGAGGGCAGCGACAGCTAGGGATGAATTCCGTGGAGATACAAAGCATTGAGTTGCTGATGTTGATGTTGTTAGCTGGTTCCATCAGGACGCTTGAGAACAAATGATGGAGCATGTTTACAGATCGAGGTGGAACCTTGAGAAAATTGTTAAAACCTGGGCAACAACTTTTCAGTTCTCAACAGGGTTATGATGCCGACTCAACTAGGCAACTCAGTCTTGCTTGCTTTGGAATTACAGAGGAAGATGGTGAAATGGAATTTTCCCACCTTCTATGGTTAGTCATCACTTTCAATACTATGTTGTGATTGTTCTTGTGAGAAAATTTTATAATACTTGAGTGGAATAATTTGACCTGTCTACTTTTGGATGTGTGCTAACCATGGCGTTTTTTTAATAATCCATGATTTAGCTTATGTATTGGTGTGTGTTTTTAGATGTATTCTCTGTTCTTAGGTGGGATCTTAAGAATTGAATGAGATGTTATAATTTAAAACTAATGAATAGTTCTGTTGGGTCCATGGAATGGGAAGTGCATACGTTTACTCTGTTCTTGGCATAAGTGTTTCTCAAATCATGCTTGGTTGTATTAGTTGCTTCTTAATGGTCGACAAGGACATTAATCCGACTCGACCCTGTACTCAAGTTTAGTATTAAATTAGAACTTTCTTCTTACTGACAAGGTAGCTCTTTTACAAGCTAAAGTGATTCTCCGCAAATCTTTATAGCGTACTTAGTAATGTAAGATCAGTGACACTAGTTAATTGTAAATGATGATTGGGAATTGTGTCTGTCCATATGTTGGTTCTTGACAACTTTAAAAATATTATTTTTGTAGCTTCTATTGCTCTACGACTGATTAATTGATACCATTTATATTGGAGAAAAATTAATTAGAGGTCAGTTGGATAAAATTTAATTTGTGGTTGTCGGTTACGGTGATTAGCCTTCGACTAGAGGTAATGCTAGTCGGAATATGAATATTAAGATTCAGCATTTGTATATTGATAAATGCATAATTTATACATTTTAAGTATCATTTCCTTATATTTATTTGCTAGATTTTATGTGAATTACCGTATGTTAGTATTACTTTTGTAGTTTATGTGTTTTATTAGGTTACATCTCTGAAACAAGTGAAATGGAGCTTTACAAGAGAAGAATTGCCAAAGACCCAGGGTAACTCAATATATTCCAGGATTTCTACCCTCCATTTTGTAGATAATTGGATTACGAAGCCGACGACGAAAGAACGAGGTCATTCCGACTTCGTATGAGAAATTTATGGGAGAAAAGAAAAATTAAGCTTGTGGGTTTCACGAGACTGACACTTGAAGAGTATTAAGTAAAAACTACTAAGGGTACCCACTTAATTACTAATGGTTGCCTGATTATTTGAATGCTGTTAATGGCACCATGCCATTTGCTAAGGGCTGCCTTCATCTTCTTCACTTCAAAAAGCGGAGTACAACGAGAAAGAAAGTTGAGTGATAATCACGATGATAATCATGATGAATTGATAATGTTTGCTCGATGGAAGTGGCTGCGATTCGATGGTGGTCGCTGTTAGAGGTGGTTTCTGCCAATGGAGCTCGAGTTCGAATGAGCTTGGTGATGATTAACGGACCAGCAGCAGAACTTTGGGCTGTTTAATGGCATGGTCTTGGTGGCTGTGTTGTAGAGAAGATGTCGTTGTGATGGAGTTGATGCTGCTGTGATTAAGGAACACGCAAGGTATGGCTGTGGAGATGTGATTAATGGAAGTGGTTCGATGTTAATGGCAGAAACAGATCTGTTAGTTCCTGTTTGGTCTGCGAAGCTCAGGATGTTGGTTGCTGGAGCTCGGTTGGATGGCTTGGAAGAGACTGTTGCTGGCTATGGTGTGATGATTGATGGTGCTGAGGACTTTGGATGTTGAGTCGTGGCTATAATGGATCTGCTGCCATTCAGTGATGGATGGTATAGATAGAAAACGAAGTTAGGAAAGAAGGGAGTTAGGAAAGTCTTGAACCGTGTATGGGAAGTTAGCATGTCGGTGGTGTGAGTTTCCTAATTCAAGTGAAACTCTAAGAAGACCTGTACAGAACTCTCTTTATATATACCATACCCGGACACACAAACGGAGATACCCTCTCACACGTATAATAGATCCCCTCACGTACCTATACAGAGATAGGAAGACCCGGACATATACAGAGACAAAAAAGAAAGGGAAGATCCAGAGTTGCGCTGGAGCTTGGGGAGATTTCTCCCACTTCTTCGGTTTGATTTAATCATTCTTCTCTAATATTTTTCATAGTTTATAGTAAAACTATGAGTAGATAAACCTTTTTTATTGGTTAGGGATGTAGTCCTAAGTTGGAAAACATGTTTATTAATTGAATGGATCATTCTCATATGTTCATGATATTTTTATCGGGCATGTTCTACCGTTTATAACGCCATGTATGATGGATTGCTTGTTTATTTAAGTCGCGAATTAGATGAGCATGCATTGACATCTATGGATCATTCTCATATGTTCATTCTCAATATCGGGCATGTTCTACCGTTGCTTGTTTATTTAAGTCGCGAATTAGATGAGCATGCATTGACATCTATAGCTAAACTAGGGTTTTCGATCCAAAATTGTCGAAGGACCCTTGTTACAAGTAGTATAAACATAGTTGTTAACGACGGGATGTTGTCATGCGATTATGTGTAGAAGCGTGACCTAGGTTAAATCCGAGTGGCACTTTGCACCGGATTGCTTAGAATAACCTCAACTCACAAAGACCATTGCTTTCATTGGGTTAAACTTGAGTGGCGCTTGCGCCAAGTTATTCGGTGAAAAGGATTCAAAGAGTGGCGCTTTGCGCTTTTTGATGATAATAAGAGTTTTGCCGTAGTAAGCCTGCGATAGGATGCTTTAGGATTATTGATATTGAGGATGCATGAATGTTGAGTATGATTTGATTGATAACATGTTGGAAGATGGAAGATGAACTCTCTAACCAATGTTCTTTATCTCTGATATTCGTTTTAATCAATTTGCTTTAGTATAATTTAGTTATAATCACCACCACAACCCCCCTGTTTACATAAGTAATCGAAAGTAATTAACAATCACCTGCCTCTCTGTGGGAACGAACTTGTTCTTATTGCTATACTCTAATCTATATTAGTGAAGTAAGAACCTGAATTATTTTGGTTGATTGACAACCGACCATATATACTAATCATGTTTGGTGTGACCAGGACCAAGTGATCGCAAAGGTTAAATGCCCGCATGTGCTTTATGGACTTCTTGGATGGAAGAGTATAGCTAGCCTCTATGAATAGATAGGGGGAAGTCAATTTGAAGGAACTTAAGTTGACATTACCAGTGAGATTTAAGTATATTTAGTTTGTTGTGAAGTGATTTGATAAACTAACTTATAACTTATTAATTCACTGAATATAAGATAGCTTTGAGTTTAATTGGTTTAACGTAAATTCAAAGTTGTATTTTAAATGATTAGTACAGAATACGAATGAACTACAACACAGAAAAAGATTTCATTTGAGTAGTTTCCCATACAGTACATTTTAAGGTTTTTCCTTTAATGGGATTCGGTAGCTTTGGATTTTTCTTTTTAGTTTTCTCTTGATTTAAGTAACCATAGACAAGAATATGTACGTATTAGTAGATTCATTACCATTAGGAAGGGAAAGTAGTACCTTTGTGCAGTTCATCATTGTTATATAATGTATCGACAAATTTGTCATCTTTATTTTATAATGCAAGAGTAAATAAGAATTTCTGCATTCTGGGACCGGGCTTTCTACTAAGTGAGTTTGTGCAGTATGGTTTGCAGTCAATTTAAATGTTGTTTAGTGGTTTGCTTGCTACTAGATGGGTGTAAGATTTTACTGCTGGACTTGAGGCAAGTTTGTGTTTCCTTTGTTAAGGATATGCTTTAAGATTTAAATTCGGGATATATGATTTACTAGACTTTAATTTGTGATAGAAATTGCTTTGGTGCTTACTTTCATATTGCTGCATGTGGTACATATCATGATAAATTTGCAGATGTTATTTATTTCTTCATTGGCAGCTGAGAACTAGAATGTACACTCTCTAGCATTGTTATTATTAACGTAATGGATGATTTATATCAAGTACTCTTGTGTATGATCTATATTGTAGTCTATTGTTGACTTTAAGTTGCAGGTACAGGTACAAACATAGATGATGGTATCTTGTTCATCAAAGATAGTTGCCAAGGTTATTGTTGGTGATGGGATGTGCTAGGGATAGTTGTTGCTATGCAACTCATACTATTCATATTATCTAAGTTACTGCTACATCTAGAGATAGTTACTGCCTTGGGTAGGCAGTTCATACTATCTTAGAGATTGTTGCTGCTACGACAAGCAGTTCATACAATCTATATAAGAGATGATTTCTATCAAATAGGATAGTTCAGATCATCTAATAAGAGATAGTTACTACCAGAGATGGTAGTTCATACTATCTAAACCAAAGACGACGAACTACGGTCGTGCTTGATCCCTTCGAGCAACGAAGAGGGTACATAGGCAGCTATGTGGTTCAGCACAACTGCTCAAGGTTGTTCATATCGTCGAGAAAGGGTTGGTTGCTGCTTGGCAGTTCATACCATCCATTCGGAGGTGATTGTAACCTTGGAAGTAAGAGGTACTTGCAGTACTGGATGTTCATACTACCTTGAGAGATGATTGTAACTTCTTGAAGGTTGTTCATATCATCTAATGAGAAATGAAAGGTGATTGTTGGATGCCAATTCATATCACCAAATGAGACTTGGAGATGGTTGTTGCCATTTAGAGGAAATTTATATCATCTGAGAATGGATAGTTATTGCCTATAGTGGCAGTTCATACCATCCATCTAGAAATGATTACTAACTCTTTGAGTAGTTCTTATCATTTGAAAAAGATAGTCGGTTGAGCTTGACCTAGTACTGTGAATTGCCAGGCCCACTGGGGATCTCACCTACAGGTGGCTATCCGGAAGACCGTCGCTTGAACGGTGGTAGACAACGGGACTGATCATCCCCACCCATCGCTGGAACGGTGTGTGTTGTAGCTCCCACTTACGAGTGGCAACCCGGAAGACCATTAGATGTAACAGTGGTTGGTATTCGACTACTCTGGCAGAAGATATTATATCTTCATAACGAAACGATGAGAATCATATGTAGGATTTGATGACCCTTACGAAATGTGGTATTCATATCATCAGTTGATATCGATAAATATCAGAAATGATATTAAAATTGTAAAGTAGTTTGACGGATTCGATGACCCGCGAAATACAAAAGTTATGGTATCATGCTTATAAAGCATTTTGAATTAACTCGATGAACATTTGCTTGGTAAGATCGAATTGGTTCGAAAAAAATTAAAAGTTCGCTTTCTCGAGTGGTGTATCGGGAAGTTAGAACTGGCCTAGTGGACTGAAACCCGACCCGTTGGAAGCAAAAATTTTCCGGTCTGTCACACTGGGTTTGACATATCTATTGTTATAAATGGTGTAACATACTCAGACGAAGATCTTAGGATTTGCACTGATGAACTAGACTTTTTGGGAGAAGATTCTGATTCTGATGATGAGGAGTATATGGATTATAATATATTTACACATTAGAGGACGCTCATACATTTGAACCTAATTTTTGGTCTTATGACGATGAGAAATATGAACGACATTCATTCGAGAATGAAACCAAATTGATTGATTTAGTGGAAGACCCAATTGATCTTGCCGATATAATGATGCTGGGACTTTGGTTGAAGAAGAAATTGATGAAAAATAGCACTTAAAGAGTTTGATAAGACCACGATATAATAAGGTAAATAATTTATTGGAGTTCTCTAAGAATGATGAGGATCCCGTAATACATGAGATCGTACAAGGTTTGTCTAATCCTTGGTATAATTTTATATATTTTGATCCTCCTCCCCCAATCGAAATAGTCCCCAAAGAGTTGTTAACCCGATTTTTAAGGAGCTACCTCACTTAGGGTTGGGTATAGGTGCTACTAAAATTCTTAATAATTATTTTGCTTCTAACTATCCACCACTATATGTGTTTGTATCTAGCGTTATGCAGGTTCATCGAGAGGAACCCGTAGAATTTCCAACATTCTATGTTCTTTATACACTTCCAAGTGTAGAAAAACTAATTATAAGGGTAACTTCTACCAAATAACAATTTCGATATTTTTATCTTATGCTAACATTTGTATGAAGTTGTTATTGAAATTGCAGATTGTTATCAGGGTAGATCCCCAAATTTCAGATTGTTGGTACTATACGAGCGATAACTAGAAGGTCAGGCTGAGGACGTTAAACTTGGGGTGTTGTAGTGTTGTTGGTGCTTTTATGGATAACAAAGAAGTGGGATATGAAGATTAGAGTGCAACTTTATGCACCACCACTAAACTTGGGGTGCACATTCCTCCCAACCTTATTGGCAAAGTAGTGGTGGTTCACAAAGTTGCACTTCGTGGATTATCACCAGGTCTAAGAATAACCCCTAACAATAGGAAACTTTATTTGTTACCTACCAATTTCCTGTAATAATCTTCATATATATATATATATATATAATACAAATATTATTCTTAGGATCGGATGTCCAACGAATGTATGATGTTCAACCCACGTCCAATCCGTGAAAACTATGGATTCTAGAAATCCATCTATGTCCAGTCCGCCGAGAAACGGATCGGAAGTCCGCCTGTAAAATTGCAGGTTGGATCAGGTGAAATCTACGAATTTTTATGTTTTGCGCAACCCTATTATAAGAGTGTTTTGGAGACCTTGAGACTAAAGTTCAAAACTCTTCCCCATCATATTTTAAATAAATAAAATATAATAAAATATAATAAAATTCAAATGCAAGAATATATATGGAATCAACAAAATACTCTCTGCACCACATACAAAAGTGGAATTTTAGATTTTGATAGTCCATCATATAGGCGAAACTCTAATTCTAAGATAAATTTTTCCACGTAGTACTCTTAGTTATAAAGATTACCTTTTTTTTTTATTCTGATTTAAAATAGATTTTTATTAAGGAGTGGAGTTTGGAGGGATATTCCTCTTATCCTCCATAATCTGACTACAGATAAAATCAGGAGCATTACCATGCCACAACTCGGACGCCTTAAAGTTTCTAGAATGCTTAGCCAACAAATCAACTGGTCTATTACACTCCCTTATTACATGCCTAACTATTCAAATCCTAGAAATTTAACGTCTTCAATAATTGATAAATTTTTCCAGCTTAAGCTGGTGCAACCCCAATTACTGGCAGCAACAACATTTGATGAATCCGTCTCTAGACAGATATACTCCAGGTTAAAATTTTCATCCCAATACACTGCCTCCAATATAACCATGGACTCTGATTCTTCTGCCCTTAGATACCCGTTTTTGAATATGCACCTTGAGTATTGGTGATTTCTTTCAAAATTTCTAATGATTAGACCTATTCCATAATCTTTATACAATAACTTATACGAAACATCACAGATAATAGTAAAAAAAGGTTCAGTAGGAGGTAAACAAGTATTAGTTCTAGGCAGAGGATTAAAGGTTTTAATCATGCGAGAGCATTAAGCATCGCAGGATTACGTAAATTCTGAATTTTCCTAATGGTGGATATAGGATTTAGTTTAGTTCCCTCTAAAACTGTCCGGCACTTCTCTTTCCATACCTCCGATATTGCACATGATATGTGAAGGATCCATTACTCATTACGGACTACGAACACCCATCAGTCTGACTCTGCCTCTCTCGCTAAAAGAAGTGAAAAAGTAGCCGTTGCAAAAGATGATGATCTTCAACCGCTCCCAATCTCTCAATCCCAACAAAACCCTAATGTTTTTTGCTGTAAACCTAAGCCCCATATTCCAAATCACATCTCATAATTATTCATCTTCTAGAAACGCCCAAAACCAAGTATCAAAAGTTAAAACCTTAATTTGTTCGACAGCTCAAGCCCAAAAACTCATTGCATCTGAATCGGATCCTCTTCTCGCTAAAGATATCTTCGATTTAGCTTCTCGTCAACCTAATTTCTGCCATTCATACTCTTCATTTCGTACCTTAATTTGTAAACTGGGTGGTTCCCGCCATTTCTCTCTTGTGCAAAATCTCATTAATCGACTCAAATCCGATCGTTACCCTGTAACCCCTGATCTTTTCGGAGATATTATTCAAATTTACGGTGATGCAAAATTACCGGGTCAAGCCCTAAAAACATTCTATACAATGCTTGAATTTGATTGTAAACCACTTCCAGAACACTTTAATCAACTTCTTGAAGTTCTTGTTGCCCATCAGAATTATCTTCGAACTGCATTCGATCTATTTAGGAGTGTTAATCGATTTGGTATATCTTTAAATACAAAATCTTACAGTATATTAATGCGTGCCTTTTGTTTTAATGGTGATATAAGTATTGCGTATAACTTGTTTAATGAAATGTTTAAGAGATATGTTCTTCCTGATGCTGAGTGTTATCGAATTGTGATGCAAGGGTTGTGTAGGAAAGGTCAAGTGAACAAAGCAGTCCACCTATTAGAAGATATGTTGAATAAAGGGTTTGTACCGGATGCGTTAAGTTATACGTCTTTGTTGAATAGTTTGTGCAGGAAGAAGAAGTTGAGAGAAGCTTATAAACTTCTCTGTAGGATGAACGTGAAAGGCTGTAATCCTGATATTGTACATTATAATACTATAATATTAGGGTTTTGTAGAGAAGAGAGAGCAGTTGATGCTTGTAAAATTGTTGATGATATGGAATCTAATGGGTGTATACCTAATTTGGTTTCTTATAGGACGTTGGTTAATGGGTTATGTAATCATGGGATGTATGATGAGGCAAAGAATTTTATGGATAAAATGATTTCAAAGGGTTTTTCTCCGCATGTTTCTGTTTTTAACTCTTTGATTAAGGGTTTCTGCAATGTGGGTAAGATAGAGGAAGCTTGTCGAGTGCTTCAGGAAATGCTCAAACACAGGGAAGCTCCACACAGGGAGATTTGGGTGGCAATTGTATCGAGGGTTTGCAACAACGATGAGATGATGAGAACAGAGGATACTTTAAGGAGGATTCTTAAGGAAGAAGAGGTAATGCATGGCACTCATGTAATAGATGTACGACATGGACAAGAGGAGTACTTGATTAGGAGAATACAAGCGAAAGCATGGAAGATTTAATTATTTCTGTGGGTTTCAATTTGAAATTTAGGTGTTTATATGCCGAGTTACGTGCATTATAACTTTATGCCTGCTCACAAATTGCGGGCTTATCATGGTGATTAGTGATTTCATGAGTGTTGCTGGAATTTAGTTCATGATGATGTTCTTGAAACTCAGAAATGATTATTAAGAACTTATAATCCTTGTTAGACATTTGATTTAAGATCTTTAGGCGCTATTACTTGTTTATGTGAACGGGGTAGCTGTTGACCAATCTTCGTGTGCAATTAATGTGTCCAACTGAAAAATGTATTTATAAACAGTTACCTGGAATTCCACATTTCATAGAAGAAAACTAAGTGATGAGAAAACAATCATGCTGCCTTCTTGTCAGAGGCGACAAAGAATGTTACTGTTGTATTTATCAAGTAGCTTGAAAGAAAGATACATCGAGATGGTAGTTAAGAAGGAAGATTCTCTCCTTGTCTCTCACTTAAGAGATTGCAATCCATGGATTTCTAAATTTTATTTTTCAAGTAGGTGGTTCCATGAAAAAGTTTCATCTTCATGTGGACGGAGTAAAGGACAGAGGCTCTTTATATTGATGTAGTTGTTTGCACCTCTCAGCTATTTACTCCTAGACAGGTGATCCTTACGCTCAATGTAAGCAGAATCTATTAATTCCTCTTGATTTCACTGTCTGCTTACTTCCCAGAGAGGTCCCACTTCCATCGTTTGCAGCTTTCTCGCCTCAGCTACTTATTTCATTCCATGTTGTCTGGTTTCTTTCCAAGCAGTTGAGAGATAGGTAATTCCATTTGCCTTTCTATGTTTCACTTTTTGTGGACATATGCTTCACCTAGGCGGCCGCCGGGTCATATAATGAAATGTAGGAATACATTCTTTTTGGGGGGAATTTGTTGCACTTATAGCCAGAAAAGATTTATCTATCAATAGAGTATGCAAGAGTTCTTGTGCTAGGAACTTATCATCGATGTTGGGATTTTTTTTTTTTTTTGGACCTCTACAACCCCCTTTGGCCATGTGTCCTCTACTGGCCTTGACAAAGGGGTTTGAGATGTGATGACGGAGTTGCATAACAAATAAGACAGAAAGCTAGAATGGATTTGCAAGGGCATTAACGTTAGCTTTAATCCACTTTTCCAATGGTAAATCTTACAAAAGTGGAGCATTTCTCTGTAATTATCGTTTACTTAAAACGAAATTAGTCACCTTTTCCGACCCTCAGTTTATTAGCAAATGAAAAATACATCTGCATGACATGTTAGAACCAGTCCAAGTGCAAATAGTACTCGACACTTCCTGTAGCATAGTACTAGACCTGTTTCTTACCGTTTCTCTACTCAAAACTTTCTCAGTTGGAGACAGGGTTTTGCTTATTTTGACATATTTAGGTAATTTTCACTTGCAAATTTTCTCTTAAATTAACAAGTTTACAATGTGCACAGGTTTCTGGACAAACCGTTGATTGATTATTCAAACAACCCAGGTGTATCAAGAAAATATGACATAGCAAGCAGTATTAATCAGGTTGAAGATGCAAAGGTGCTACTAAAGTTGGTTCCAATATGGATTACATGTTTGATCTATGTTGTTGTGTCTTCTCAATCGGGGACTTTCTTCACTAAGCAAAGCATCACCCTGGACAGATCCATAGGACCAAATTTCCAAATACCAGCTGCCTCAATTTTTATCTCTACAACCTTATCCATTGCCTTCTTTGTACCAATCTATGATTGTCTCTTCATTCCACTTGTTCGAGTTATTACCGGCAATCCCAATGGCATAACCACACTTCAAGGAGAAAAGGTTTTTAGCAGCTGTAATTGAGAAGAAAAGGTTTTTAGCAGCTCTAGATTTCGGGTTGCTAGACAATCCGAATGCAACCATTCCAATGAGTGTTGTGTGGTTGGTTCCTCAATGTCTTGACTGGTTTCAAGTCTGTTTTTAGATCCATTGGTTTGCAAGAATTTTTCTATGATCAATCTCCAAAAGAGGGACTTCAATGTACGAACGTAACCCTCTTTGGAAATCACCTTCCAAAAATGCCACCCTTAATCAGATATACAGAAAATGAAGCCTGATATAGGGGCTCCCACATCAATAGAGGGGCTCCTAGTTGAGCCAAGGTGACCCAATTTTACGATAAGGGATGTCCTAGGGGGGTAAAGTTAAATGTCCATTTTACCCTTCTACTAATTAAAACCTAAACTCTTTTAATTTCTTTCCAAAATTTTCAAAACTTTCAAAAACAAAACCAAAGAAAAAGCCAACCGTAACCCATCTAAATTCATCGCCGATTCGCAAATTCATCGTCGATTAAAATCAACAAAATTCGAGATGAAGAACCATACTAAAGGAATTCAAGGTAGTAGTGATGGCAATGAACACTTTTCAGGGCAACCTAATCAAGAGATTCAACAAGAAATCGATAACCGTTCGCAAAATCAAGCAGAGAAATATCCAACAATGGTGTATCTAAGGTATTGAATCAAACCCATGTTATTCTTAGAACTTGTAATTGACTTATTCGCATGTTTGATCATGTTTTTGGGGAAAAAATGTTGGACACAGTTGATATTACGGTTGGGTCCGTGTCAAAACCCAACCGTAACATTTGGTGTTCTTGAGTATTACGGTTGGGTTATTTTCAAAACCCAACCGTAAATTAAATGGAAGAAGATGAATAGTTTAGGATTTTACGGTTGGGTTTCAATAGAAAACCCAACCGTAAGTAATTTGCGCCATTTTTTGAAAACCATTCTACGGTTGGGTTTTGAGAAAATCCCAACCGTAACACTAGTTTGCATAAAAATTTTGTAAGAAATTACGGTTGGGTTTTTCTTAAAACCTAACCGTAACATATGGATAATTTTTTTATATAGTTTACGGTTGGGTTTTGAGAATAAACCAACCGTAATATTTGCGCACATTAAAATTTATGTTTTTGTTTTACGGTTGGGTTTTAAGAAAAACCCAACCGTAAAAATGATATGCAAGTCAGTTACATGTATGTTACGGTTGGGTTTTTATTAAAACCTAACCGAAACATATGGAAGAAAATTTACGGTTGGGTTTTTCTCAAAAACCCAACCGTAAATTTTCCTGTGTAGTCAATTTTTTTTACTTGAAGTTGAATTGCTTGGAAATTATCTAACTTGTATTGGTTGTGTGTTGTAGGAAGAATAAAAGGGGTAATAATTTAACACCTATTTCTCACACTTCAACCCCTCGCCACGGAAAGCATTTAGGGGTTGAGAAGAGAGGCGTGAGCAAGACCCATAATCCCTCTTTTGAGGTAGGTGGTGGTAGTGATCCTCAAATTGCAGAAGAGGAATATAATGTGTTCCAAGGCTTGGGTGATCTACCAACACCCAGAGGTTCTCTTGTGATTAGAGAACCACCACAAGAGCAACAAGTAGAAGAAGAAGAGGGGGACAGAGAACAACATGTCCCTCAAGGCAAAGGTAAAGAAATTAGAAAAGAAAAGGCAAAGAAAAGGGTGGTTGCCAAAGAAATTCCCAAAGAAAAGGCCGAACCTCAACTGTGGCCTAAGAGGAGGAATGGAGGACTATGGGGTGAGGCCCGAGACAAATCAGCAATATTATTTGGTTATCCCCATTCATGGGCTGCCAAAGTTGCAGCGACCAAGGTATTATTCTAATCACTTCTCTTATTCTGTTAAATTTTGGTTTGTTAACTTGTGTAAGTAAAACAATTTTTTTTTTATTCTTTGTAGGATCATACACAGGCGATCAAGAAATTGGTTCGTCAAAGGGCACAACATTGGCCCTTAACTGAAGAATGTACGGCTGTACAAATTCTTGTAAATGGTACCGGGTTAGCTCCCGGAATTACAAATTCAATGTGGGAGTATGACAGCGTCGTCTGCGCAGCCTTCAGGGAACGTTATTGGCCTGAGACCGATACGTTTTATCTCTCATTCGGCGAAATGACTATAACGCCGGATGATGTCCACTCAATTCTAGGGCTGGAGGTGGAAGGTAAATCTGTGTTTGAGGGTTTTGACAACAACATGTCCTGGAGTGATATTTATGCACTTGTCAAAGAAACACTTGGATGGGAGAAGACCGAAGCTGAATCGGAATTTAAATTGGTGACTGGAGATAAACCGGGGATGCCAAAGAAGAAAGTTCAATACATGAGCAAGAAAATATTGCTGCGGTCACTACGGGAGAAGTTTGGAGGGACCGCGAAGTTGGAAATGGCTGGGGTCATCATAGATGACACCAGAGCCATTCGAATAGCCAGAGCTTATCTGCTATATATGCTCGGCACCATCTTCTTTGGTGACAACTCGGGCAACAGGGTGAACGTCCAGTATCTACAATGGCTTCAGGGTGATCTCGGGATGACCCATCAGTACTCGTGGGGAACTGCCACCCTGGCCTACCTACTTGCTAACTTTCGAAAAGCTTCGAGGGTCAGGGGAACTGAGATTGCCGGTAATACCGGTCTGCTTCAGGTAATTTATTGTTTGAATTTGAATGTTCAATTTTAATTTATTTTTTTTCATTTTCTTATATTAATATTAATTATCTTTATAGGCATGGGTATACGATCACTTTCCCAGACTGGCTCCTCAAACAAGCGTTGATGTTAATGGACCTACGGGAAAGAAATTCGTCTTCACCGGGACGCAGGCAAAATATAAAGAAATGCTCATAGCAAAGATGAGAAAAGAAATTGATGCTTTCACGGTCGAAGATGTTGTTTTCGATCCTTATGTGAAGATTAGCATAGAGGGTGATGGACATGTTGAAGATTTACGACGATTGTCGGACGTGGCAGGCTACAACGGCCCTTTGTATCATCCGTTTGGGTACGTGATGTCCAACCCCCGGCGAACTCTCCGCCAATATGGATACGTCCAAACAACCGTTACACTGGAAATGTTTAAATTGTGTGTGAATGGGTCGATGATCGAAGGGCCAAACATCGTGTTAAACTATGAGCCAACGCCTTCAGTCGCGGTTTGGAATAACCGCAATGATCCGAAATACCAAGTCCAAAGGAATGAGTTAACTCCCTCTCCGGGCACAAAAGAGGCTGCAGGAGATTACTTGGATTGGTATCGCCATTTTGGTCATCCAACTATCATCAACAATGATCCGGAGACTCTGGCAATCAACACAGGAGATGGTTTCTGGAAGAAGGCATATTTCAATTTGGTACGTACATTATTTTTGTTATTAATGTTTTTAAGATTTATTATTAAACACTGATCCTACTTTAATTTCCATATGTGAATAGAAAAAGAAAGCCGTTGCATTGGCGGACTCTATTAATCCATGCCTAAGCACAATTGATGTGAGGACGCGTGACCAAGTCCAAGCTTTGATTAGGGAGGTTCATCATGAAGTTGAGGATGTGCAGCGGACTTTAAAGAGGAGTAGACCCAGTACAAGAGGCGCGACTACAGATGCGAGTACTACTAGGAGAGAGCCTCAAGCATCGGATGAAGAGACACATGATGAAGCCGGGGATGCTCAACGTGGTGCTCGTACTCGAGGCGGTCGTGTTGGAGCTCGTACTCGTGGCAGTACTGCTCATCGTAATGTTAGGAGCAAAAAAAGAGCTCGTCAAAGTCATCGACCTACCCCTCCTCATTCTCCCTAACTCTATGTCTATGGACAACAAAGTTTAACGTATGTGTGAATTAGTTGTGAAGTTAGATTTGAAATTTGAATTTAACATGGACGTGAAATGAAAAATCAGTCGCCAAAATTTAGTTACCAGTTATTTGAAGTTGGAAACCAAAAAACTTATATTTTTCCGCTAAAAATACCCGGTCACATTATTATTACGGTTGGGTCTCTAGCCAAAACCCAACCGTAAAACTGTCACATTTTTATACTACAGTTTTACGGTTGGGTTTTTGATGAAAACCCAACCGTTTATATGAAAGAATAATGTTACGGTTGGGTATTGGCTGGAAACCCAACCGTAAGGTTTATGACCTTAACACATAAATTCCATAGGGTATTACGGTTGGGTTTTCAGCCATAACCCAACCGTAAATTCTACTGG
>JAJJMC010005899.1:1466053-1506026 GCA_023531435.1 Papaver californicum
AATTTGACCTTAAAACTCAAAGGTAAAAACATAGGTTACGGTTGGGTTTTTGCTGAAAACCCAACCGTAAGGTTTAAGACCTTAAAACATAATTCCCCTATGATATTACGGTTGGGTTATTTTCAAAACCCAACCGTAAATTCTATTTGTGGAAAGTTTTGGGTCGTTTTTGAATTATATTTTTTTTGGGTTTTCAAATACAGCCGTTCAAACCTTGTACGACCTATTTTTTCAAAATATAACCGTTATACTTCTTGTTTATAAGTGGAATAGTTGAGTACATATCCTTTCCATCCATTTTTTTCAAAAATAAACCTTTATGTTACAACAATCATCTCCAACATAGTGGAACATGGGTCAACCTGGCATTAAAAATCCAGATTTTTCTTTGGAAGAATATTTAAGTATTTGCCGCAACTATGTATTATGTTTTCCAAAAAGAGGAGAAGAAAGAAGGCAAAGTGGTATAACGAGTCCGAGTTATTGGCAAACAATCCATGAAAACTTTTGTTCTGAAACCTGCAACCCTTATAACCGTGATCACGTCAAGTTGATTTGTCGATATAACACTATACACCGATACGTAGAAGAATTTATGGCATTAGTTCGTATTATTGGTCAACTACGACTTAGGGGTGAAACCGATGATGAGGTGTTACAGAGATCTCTTGCGGAATGGAGGAGATGGAAAATATGGCCATTTTTATACCTACCTCATTATCACATCCTAAAAGACTTTTTGCTCACTCGCAAACCTATTTATTAGTTCTTTTGTAATGCCATTTGGGTTTTTTAGTGTTAATTTCAATTGTATCCCAGGTTACTTTAATGATTTCATGGGTTGTAATGTGGTCAAAAATTTGATGTTTACATAAATTTTGTGTTTTGAACCCAGTTTTGAGTGAATTGAAATTCCAAAAAAAGGTTAATTATAATAATATTACGGTTGGGTTTTGAGTGAAAACCCAACCGTAAACCTTCCAGTTTAAATTCATCCAGGTTTACGGTTGGGTTTGTACTCACAAACCAACCGTAAAAGTGACAGGTTTACGGTTGGGTTTTGAGTACAAACCCAACCGTAAACCTGAGTGAATTTAAACTGGAGGGTTTACGGTTGGGTTTTCACTCAAAACCCAACCGTAATATTATTATAATTGTTCAGTAACAAGTTTACGGTTGGGTTTTTACTAAAAATCCAACCGTAAACCTGGAAAATTTTTGTAGTAACACATATGATAGTTCAAATTTTTATATTCCAAAAAACTATATTCATATTATGATTCCTCCAACATACATATTAACATTCTGACTCCGACTCAGAAACAAATGATATGAATTGAAATGTCGGTGAGGGTTTTAATGCCTTCCAGAGTTCGAAATTGTGCTTGAATCTGTGACACCAAGACTTGGCGATATCACCGTCGTACCCATCCTGTAAAGGGGGTAATGGACTTCCTTCTTTCAACTTTAGACCAACAAAATGGCAGTTCTGCACCAGCCCAATCACACATCTTCTATTTGCCAATTGTTCGACAAATATTGATCTTGTTGGTGCAAATGTTAAACAATATCCATTTGAGATATAATGGATGACACAATTAAAAGCGTTGGCAAGGATTTGGCCACATATTGGCATGCTCATCCAATACTCACTAGTGCAATTCTTATTGCCTATTAAACGCCTTTCGAGAGCAATGAACTCCTCGTTTAACAATGACTCTTCGTCTCTATATGCACACATCATTGGCTTGTATATATCCGGGTAAGAGCGTAGTTCAACCGCTGACTTATGCCTTATAAAAGTTACTTCGTCCATACCCAACCCTGCTGCTCCGCTAAATGGTCCAACTTGTTCGATGAATACATGGTATCCACAATTACCATCACCGGCAACATCGTCGGTGGCCTTTATGTAGGGACGAAAAAAAGCTGGGAACGATGACATATAATTTTCATAAATAATTTGCTCGGTTCGGACGATTTTGCCATTCTCATTTCTTGAATAGTTAGATGGAAATTGCATCAATCCTCTTGCAATCCGGATCGTATATGGCTCTTCAACTACTAATGTATTGCTTTTAAGTTTTTCTTTTCTTCTTGCTAATTCTTTCATACTAACTCTTTTTTTTTCTTCTTGCTAATTCCTTCATACTACTCTTATTGAGTTTGGGTGTGGAGGTACTTTTCCCATGGCACCAAGTTCAATTGTTGAACTATCTTGAGTGGGAACCGCGGGACCCTTTCCTTTAATATCTACTACACTTGGTCCCCCTTGTTCCGTTCGACTTATTTTTCGTTGAGCATCGTCCTCCTTCTCATCCTCTGCTTCATATTCATTTTGCAAATGCTCAAATGCACAAGGGTTTCTTTTCTTTGATTCTTCATGCAATTCCCTAGCTTTTTTCCGTCCCACGGCCCTCGATTCTTTGGTAGAAGGCCTACCTTTTCTCTTCCCTCTAATTAGTTCCTTGACAGAGTACCTTGTGTGCGGAAACACGAAGTAACTCAAGTTTGTCAACCAAATTTGCCTTTGCGCCTTATTTAATGTATCGTATTTCTTAGCTATAGCCTTTCCAACGTGGGTGTCGGCAAACGATGCACCAAAATCTTGCTCGACGATTGGTTCATCGAAAGACAATTGTTGCCAAAACGGATCAATATCTTGAATTGGGATCACACCGTCTTCTTCGTACTTGGGCATCATATGCCGGCAGGGAAGTCCCAAACTTGACATGTTAGGACAAACACACTCTTCTTCTCCGTGTAAGTTGCCCAATCTATAATGCTTTATTTCGTACATTATCTTCTCAATAGCACAATGCGACACCTTATAAAAAATACTTTGGAGCAATGGTTCGTCTTTATAGCTGACGTGTTTTCTAGAAAGGCTTTTTTCAAAAGATTCCTTAACTCTGTCAAGGTCACGGACAAAATAATCGTGCATCGCTTCGAAGACCGTAACAAACCCACCATCACAATTATGAAGCTTCTTCTTCATTCTGTTGTGAGATGACTCCACGGTACTTGTAGCTTGGTTGTCAAAGTGCCTATATTGGTTTGTGAACGCCGCTACAAACTTCTCTTTGTGGGGATTCAACCAATTGTCCATCAAATAGTTCACAACTTTTGGATAATTACTCCAATGCAAGCATAACATACGAACATTTTCTTCATAGTCTTCCTTGGTGATAGACCATGTCAAAGAATCCCATTCAGTCTGGAAACTAGCCCATTTTAGTTCCGCCAACTTGTCATCCTCCTTGAATTTTTCTTTGGCCGCTTCTTGTTCTGATACCGGCAATTTATTAATTCTCTCCATCTCGCTTCTCTTTGTTGGCCGAATAATCGTTTTGCACTTGGTTTGAATATTATTCCACAAGTGGAACGTGCAAAGAAGATGATGAGCATCTGGGAATACCCTTGCAATGGCATTCATCAAGCCTTGTTCTTTGTCGGTGATAATTACCTTAGGGGTATAACCTTCAACGTAGAATAATTTAATTTGTTCCAATGCCCACACATAGCTTTCTTCGAGCTCGTTTCTCAAGAAGCAAAAGGCAACACTAAACGGGGACTTGGTAGAAGTTTGCCCTACAACATTCAAAACCGGGAGCTCATACTTGTTAGTTTTGTACATGCAATCCATCATAAGCACTTGATGGGAGCACCGTGCTAACTTTATAAACTCGGGATGAGCCAATATAATATGCTTAATTTGTTTATTTTCATCTTCTTCGTGAAACATGGTGTAGTTTTTTGTCTCCCCCAAGTACAAAAGTTGTTGGATCGGGTCCCTTTCTTCCCATTTCTCACGCTTCAACTTGGCTTTGGCGTTGTAGATTGTCTCCAACGTAGACACATTATTTGAGTTTATATTCTTCAAGTGCCCGAGTATATCACTGGGTTTCAAACGCTTATCCGTCATATCGTTTACGATGAGCTTTTCTTCCTTGGTAAGCCGGGCCATAGAAGATGGGTTAACAAAGTCTCTGGTGGTAGGTGGTTGTGACGACCGCATACAACTGTAGACAAGAACCACTTATTCTCGTTGTTCTTATGAAATTGAAGTTTGAAAGGACATCCCGTCTTCTTAGTGTAAGTTTTTCGTTTGATCTTCGTCTTTGGTACATACTCAGTACCCTTCTTTGCATGTCTTGTGTATTGTCCACTACACTCACAAACCATTTGAAAGCGGTTGTGTTTTTGTTGGTTGTTACAAACAAGCACACACATGATGAGTTTCCCATGTTCTGTAGCCCACTTCTTTGCATCTTCTTTTTTATCCCATGTCTACATGGTCCAAAAACATAAAGTTAGGTTAAAAAAAATGGCATTATGACAATTGTCGATAGGGATTAACAACTTATCTATAACCTACCAGGTCGTTCAAATAGTGATCCGTAGTATCTATAGTTTCAATATCATTTGGAGGAGGCTGATCATACATTGGTTGAGGTACAACCGAGACCTGAACAAAAAAGATCAAGCCCAAGCGTCAGAAAAAACACTAAAACCAATAAGTTTACGGTTGGGTTAAAAGCATCAGACCCAACCGTAATAGCGTCATACCCAACCGTAATATCGTCATACCCAACCGTAATAACGTCATACCCAACCGTAATATAAGGAAAGAAATCAACCCAATGTTACGGTTGGGTTTTCAGCCAAAACCCAACCGTAACAAGTGCAGTAAATACCCATGCACGTAATAAGTTACGGTTGGGTTTGTGGTAAACACCCAACCGAAAAACTGTAAAACTGTACTTTCCAGAAACACAAATGGATACTTACGGTTGGGTTTGTTGAGGAAACCCAACCGTAACTATACTGTTGTAACAAAAAAAAAAAAATTTATGCACTTCAGTTCCTTAAATATCTCCAAAAAATGAAAAAGAGAATAAGTTAGAATCATACCTGACTATTCTCAGCAGTTGTATCTTCACTTTGACGACTAATATCTCCATTTGCTTTAGTTTCACCATCACAACTTACACTTAAAACCTCTCTACCATCCAAATAATCATACATTGTTGGGTCTCCCTCAATGGGTATGTAGAATTTAGTTTGGCAATCATACAAGGATTCACACTCCACAAATTTGCCACTAGAATCACTCATTTTGGTGTTTTCAAAATTTTGGGTTAAAACTCTCTTATCTCTCTTCCACTTTTCCCACCAACACAAAACAAATACAAGATTGATTTAACCATAAAAAATGAAGAATATATGAAACGAAGATGATCATTTACGGTTGGGTTTCAATAAACAACACAACCGTAAATAAAATTCCAATTAAAAACTTATGTTTACGGTTGGGTAACATAATTTGCAATAAAATAACATATTTTTTACGATTGGGTTACATTAGATAACCCAACCGTAAATGATCATCGCACTAAAACTAACACTAAAAATGACGGTTGGGTTCTAAGCCAAAACCCAACCGTAATATAATTTGCACAAAAATCAATAAGATATTACGGTTGGGTTCTAAGCCAAAACCCAACCGTAAATTATCACTCAATAGTCACAAAAAAATAACAATTCCAACGGTTATTTTTTTTCAAAATCTAGCCGTTGGGAATTTTTTTCCTATAAAAGGTAACATTTCCTTTTATAATTCTTATTATTCTCTATCCCTTTCATTCTCATTATAATTCTAGACTTTCCAACTCATTCTCGCCATACCCTTTCAACCATTTAAAATGGTTCGATACACGAATGATGAAGATGTTGCAATTATTCGAGGGTGGGTTACGATGATAGACCACGCTTACGAGAGAGCCTTCTATAACAACAATAGAAACGTTGATATAGCTGAAAATTGGATGGACTGTCAGGAGGACGATTCTTGGTGGGAGGGTGTGTTTGAAATGTTTGTGGCATTACACGGGAATAGATATCGGAGGACGATCAGTAACATCAAGGGACGCTTTCAGGCGTTGTATGAAGAAATGGAAAACCTAAAACTGGAAATGAAAATGAGAGTTGAAGCATTTCCCGACGAAACCAATGTGGAAAGAGTAAGTGTGTCAATTAATAAATGGTTCTTTCTTCCCAATTTTTTTTAAAATAATGAAACTTATAATTGATTTATTTTTTTCAGCATGTCATGGCTAGGGCGCAGTATAAAATCAAATATGGGAAGGAGTTCAAGCATACAGATTGCTATCGTATCTTGGAACATAGTTTATATCTTGAGTTTCGCCGTTATGATTAAGTGTTTAAGTGTTTAAGTTTAATCATCTAATGATCTACTGTATTTCGTTTCATTTAGTTCTTCCTTTAATGTTAAAAATAAGGTTTTTTACAACTATGGTATTTCATAAGAAAATGAACTAAACCCAAGCATAACTAATTTTGTCTTAAAAACTTCTCTTACGGTTGGCTTCCATGACTCAACCCAACCGTAACTAGAATCCATACTAAAAATTCATATTTACGGTTGGGTTCGATTACTAAACCCAACCGTAACAAAAAATTGAACAAACACCAAACTTTCTTACGGTTGGGTCTCAAGGAAAAAGCCAACCGTAACAATATCGTAAAATATACACTAACAGTAACACTAGAAGTTACGGTTGGGTTAGGTTACTCAACCATACCGTAACTACATTTCAAAATATCATTTTACGGTTGGGTTCGATTACTAAACCCAACCGTAAATAAATTGTAAAAACACCTCATCATATGTTACGGTTGGGTTTGGACCACAAACCCAACCGTAAATTCTACGGGAATCTCAAAATTTCTGAATTTACGTCCTCTCAAAATACACAATTCCAACGGTTTTTTTTTTTCAAAAATCTACCCGTTGGTGACTTTTTCCCTATAAAAAGAAACCTTTACTTGTCACTTTCTCATTATTCTCTATCCCTTTCATTCTCATTATAATTATACACTTTCTCATTATTCTCACCATACCCTTTCAACCACTAAAAATGGTAAATACATACACGAATGATGAAGATGTTGCAATTGTTCGAGCATGGCATACGATGGTAGAGCATGCTTATGATAGAGCCTTCTATAACAACAATAACAACGTTGTTTCACAACAAAATTGGAATGAGGGTTTTGATACCGATGAATGGTGGAATCGTGTATTTCGAATGTTTGCGGCATTACATGGGAATGTAAACCCTTGGGTTACGTGGAGAGCCATCAAGAGACGGTTTGAGACGTTGTATCGATGCATGAACAACTTAAAACTAGAAATGAAAGCTAGATTCGAAGCAAATCCCTATGAGAACGGTGTGGAAAGAGTAAGTTTGTCGATTAATAAATCGTTAATTAAAAAAAGATTTCTAAAATTCAAACTTATAATTGATTTGTCTTTTTTCAGAATGTGTTGGCTATGGAGCAATATAGAATCAAATATGGGGAGGAGTTCAAGCATACAGATTGCTATCGTATTATGGAAACAAGTCGGGTGTTTGATTTTCGCCATTATCTTTAAGTGCTTAAGTGTAATCATCCAATGTTCTATTGTATTTCGTTTCCAATCGTTTATTTCCTTTAATGTACTACTTTAAATCTATTACAATACAAGGAATAAGTTACAAAGTTGTGTTTTAAACCAATTTGGAGTATATTGAAAATCAAAAAACAGTTAACAGGACAATTTACGGTTGGGTCCGATAACTAAACCCAACCGTAATACATTTTGTACAAACACCACAACTTGTCTACGGTTGGGTTTTAAGGCAAAACCCAACCGTAATTCTGTGTTGAACTTGAAACAAAAATTAACAGAATATGTTACGGTTGGGTTATAAGCCAAACCCAACCGTAAATTCAACTGGATACGGTTGGGTTTTAAGGCAAAACCCAACCGTAAATATGTGTTGAAAATGGAATATAAATTATCAGAACTGTTACGGTTGGGTTATAAGCCAAAACCCAACCGTAAATTCTACTGGATAACACAAATTTAGATTATCTAATTTGTGTTTTTTTCGTTTTTTCTTTGTTTCAAACACCCAATTTACCTTCAATCTAGAAAAAATGATTGAATTATTTCAAAATTTTGCTTTTTAAAACTCAAAATTAACCAAAAAAATCAATTCTCCTAAGGATAAGTTACGGTTGGTTTGTCCTTTAAAACCCAACCGTAACTATGGGAAAAATGTGGTTCATCAATTTCTTCAACTTACGGTTGGGTCTGGTTTAAAACTCAACCGTAACTAGGGGAAAAATTGGGTTCATCATTGTTCTTTAAGTTACGGTTGGGTCTGGTTTAAAACCCAACCGTAACATGGGAAAAGATGGTGTTCTTCATTTTCTTCCAGTTACGGTTGGGTTTTCAACAAGACCCAACCGTAAGTCTGGATGTTCTTGGTGTTTCGGTTGGGTTCGACATGAAACCCAACCGTAACTTTCTCTGAATCACAAAAAATCAAACTTTCAAATCGTGATTTCATCTAATTTGAGCCATACAAAGATCAAGAGTTTAATCTAGAGGTATCTAAATGCCACTATGGTTTATTGAATCAAAATCTAGGGTTTAAAAAAAAAAACCATAAAATTTTCTTAAATTTCATCAAGTTTTTCTTCCCACCAAACACAAATTCAAAAAAAAAAATTGATCCTAAAAATTTGATTAAGAAATATTTTATGTTTAATTAATCATGATTAGCTTAATCTAATTAACTAATTAATGTAATTAACATTAATAATCAGGGATAGTTTGGATATTTAATAAGAATTATGGATAAGGGGTTTTTCAGTTTTACTTCATAGTGTCCCTATTTCGTCTTATTATTGGAGCCCCTCTATTGATATTGGAGCCCCTATATCAGCCTTCCAGAAAATACCCTTGCAAAACGTTTATGCCCTTATATAGAAAAGGGCTACACCCTTTCGGCTGAGTCAGCTCCCAGCTCAGCATAATCAGGTGCTTTCCCCTTTTCTTTAGCGCACTGCAAATTCATTTTGTTGCCCTAGATCTCAGTTCCATCGACTTCTCTCTTCTCTCTCGAAACCCTTCATCTACTCTAAGTTTCATCTACTCTCATATTCCTCTGAGACTCATCTGAACCTTGGTAGAATCTTTCTTTATTTTTTTCCTTTGCTCTGCCACCATTTTCTTCTTTCCCCTTTTCTATTTTTTTTCACCACCATCTCGAGCAAAGAGAGATTATACTGCGCACAGGTAGGGGTCTTTTCTCTTCAATTTCTATTTCGAAAATCTGCAAATGGGGTTGAAACCATTTATATTTCCTGTGTTTAATCCCTGCAATTATTTCATGATTATGATGCATGTTATTCTTGAGTGTGAATTTAAAATATTGAAGAACGATTGGGTTTCTGTTACATAAGCCCTGAATTTTCAATGTGATTTTAAGCGAAAAATGGTGTTTTTATATGGCCTGTAACTTGTTTGATAAAATCTTTAAATGGATTTCCTTTCATGATCCATGCAATTAGATTTGAATGGACTGTAGCTAGGTTTCTTTCCATGGTAATTTCTGATTTTTTTTATTTTTACCAAAAGGGTATTTAGGAGGCTATAATCTGAACAATGTTATTCATGATTTTTGGTTTAAACCATCCATGCCTTTGTTGATTTTTGCACCACAGGAAACTTGGTTTAAAATCTTAATTTTTGTGTGTTTATTCTTTGTGTATTGAAATGTAAATGATTTCAAACGTTAATAAATAATTTTATGAAGAATAAGGATGGTTTGCGGCAATTCAAGTATTAGTTTTCATCTTAAATCTTGAGTCGTACTATTGAAATCTTGTTGATTCTTCAATCAGGTTTCTCTTCCATTCAGTGCTCGCCTTATGTTGTCCGTTTGATACTTATGTCTATGACTTTCTGTTCAAGTTGAGTCTCAATCTCTGACACTTGAAGTTAGCCAGGACGAGCGAAAATGAATTAAATTATGCTTATGAGGTTACAAGTGTTGGTAGCTTTTAGTAAAATTTATAGTTGTATTTTTATGTCATACGTACTGGTTGCCAATACATCATCTTTACATGTTTGTTTTAAATATAACTCCACTAATATGTAATTTTTACTCGACTGGGACTTCCGATGGTTTCATGTTCATCATCTATCCAGCGCAGATACTTGTAGGACATTTGTTGGGTAAAACATCAGTATGTCATCTGTGAGATGGAGAAAAGAGCTACAAAGTTCTGGTTTTGCGTAGGAAATCAAAAATAATAGAGGGGGGATCATACCAAGATTCTATAGTTGTTAATGCTTTAGATATTTTGGTGAAAGCATCAGCAACAATGTTTACCGATCTAAACCTATAGTTGAAATCACATGTTTGAAATTAGAAAAGAGTTGTTTGGCATATAACAGCAAAACTCAAGCTTGGAAGCATATATTTACATAAGTTTCATTCAAAACACTAATTACTACCCTACTATGATATACTGTAGTTTCAGCTGTTTGATGCACTTAATTGCCTTCCATAAGGACATAGCTTCTGCCTCCCCTGCATAATCATTTGAACAAGGATTTACTTTAGTCACTGGGGATATCTTATAGAACTAGCTCACTTTGCTTAGAGTGAGTATTACTAGAACTAGGGTAGCCTGGAATAGGATTGTGAGTAATCAAGATTCTGTGACTAGGCAAATGTAGTTGCAAGGTCAGGGTTTAGTTGTTCAACAACTTTGTTCTTGTAAAATTGATCCATTGTTACAACCATAAGTCCATATAACGTCTCAAACTTGGCCGATTTTTCAGTTTAATGACTTTTATTCTTGTAAACATCCTAGGTTTTGTTTGTCAGATACCTTCATGCTATTCGTGCATTAATTTGTTCTCGCAAGATTTCTTAAAATATTATTACATAATCATGTACGACTTAATCTTGTGAATGCTAACCACCTCGGTTAGTTGGTTGGCTAATATTTGTGCCATATATTCCAATAGGTTCTAACTGAAATCTAGGTTCATTAATCGAGATGGTATTGACTTTTCAGATGCTCAAGGCATGCAACCTGTTTAGATAACTGCTCGTAACATTATCTTAGTTATTTTTGGATCGCTTTGTTTGCAGTTAACTAATCAAATGTATTCCTGATGTCATCAAGGAGTGGGATTTAGCTGAAAAAATGCAAGGTATATTAGAGTACCAAACCAAGTTAGTTATTCCTCCTAATCATTGTTTATTAATTGCTTTATCTAAGTATTATTTTGTTTTTTCTGTTGATACTGTATAGGATTTCAGATTAGTTGCTGATTTTGTAGATACTGTATAGGGTTCCAGATTTTGCAGACATTAGTGACCATTCTGAAAGATGCTTATTTATGATATCTCTTTCTTTTCTAAAAATGTGAATAAACTTTGTAGTAAGCCTGGCAAATGATATTTGTAAAAAATGTGGAAATGAATTATAGTAATATGGGACAAATCCCTAGAAATAGATCCATGTATACACGCAGGGTACCTCTTCTTTGCTATTGTACTTGTTGATAAGGGCCTGGGAGTCTTTAAGATTTTGCTTATCTAGTAGTTTCTAAATAAATCAGTGTGGATCGTAACAGCCGTGCGTATTTAACGTTATATATCATCGCGATAACTAAAAATATAACTACACTTATCTATGGTAGTTCTATATCATCTTTGAAATAGTCTATTCTTATCGTATCGAAATTAGTTTGTTAACTAATGCCCAAGCTTATTTTTGCTACAGGTGTGCCATTCTGAGTTGTGCGGCTCAGTTCATCACCATTTATAAAAAGAATTCATCATTTTGCTGGTTTGCACTCTCTTAAAAAGCATAGAACTTGTTTTGGTGTTGATCCAGGTTTTGTTTGCAGTTTTTTTTTGTGATTCTAAACCCAAGTGTCAACTGAAATCAGCTATGATCAGTGTATTGTACATAAAATGAATTCAAATTTTAACTAAATCTGATATTTTTCTATTTAAGAAATCAGGTAATATTCAAATGTAAACTGAATTTCATTCCATTTCAATTTCTTGTTTGTTATCATGTTTGATTCTTGTTCATTTCTAGCATATTTAATTTTCGTTTAAGATTTATAGTTGGTTCTAGTTTAAAATTCAGCTGAATTAGCTTTGGATTTAGTGATTCGGCTGAATTAATTTCTATTTTCTTTATATAATATGATCCAACAAAATTGCCTCTATCAGTTTTATCGATAGACTGTTGAAAGAATTATTTCTAAGAATTCAACGTGTGTGAGACACGGTCGTATAAATTACTTATAATTGTAAGTTGGTCGTATAAATTACTTATACTTCATTCGGTTAATTGTAAGGGTAATTTGGTCATTTGGAAAAAAATTTGTATAACTACATCTCATTATTCGTAAGAGCAATCTGAAAAATTAGGCAAAAATGTAAGACAAGTTTGAATCTTAATTGTAGTTATAAAGATATCAATGTTGGTCATGTTTTATTTCATGATAAATCTGAATAAAGCTACCAATGTCGGTGATATTCTGCTTCGACCAAGTCAGAATTCTCACCGGAGCTATAAAGCTACGTACTAATGTTGGACGTATTTTGCTTTAGGACAAGGCACAATCTTCAACAGAACTATAAATCTATCGATGTTGGTGATATTCTGCTTCATGACTTCTTCGACTAGTTGGAATCTTCTCTGAAGCTCTAAATTTAACGATATTGGTGATATTTTGCTTCATAACCTAGTCGATTGAGTAAGAATATTTACCAGAACTCTAAATGTACCTATGTTGGTCATATTATGCTTAATGACCAAGTCGATTAAATAATAATCTTTACTGGAACCCTAAATGTACCTATGGTGGTCATTTCTGCTTAATGACCTAGTCGATTGAGTATGAATCTTCAACAGAACCCTAGTCGGATATCCTTTGAGATTGACCTAAGTCGATATAAGATTCCTTGAATTCTTTTAATTTCGTTGGATATGTTATGGGATTGACTAAGTCGATATATGATTCCTCGAATTACTCGGTATCATTGGATATGCTATGGGATTGACCTTTCTCATAATACAATTTCTTTTTATTTCATTGGAATATGCTATGAGATTGACCTAAGTCGATATATGATTCATCGAATTTTTCGATATCAGTGGATATGCACTGAAATTGACATATGTTGATAATAATATCTTGAAATCTTTTTATTTTCACTGGAATATGCAACGAGATTGACCTAAGATGATATAAGATTCCTTTAATCATTTCGATATCATGGGATGTGCTATGAGATTGGCCTAAGTCGATATATGATTTACATAATACACTAAATATACATATATTGGCAATATTCTGCTTAATGACCTAGTCGGTTGAGTAAGAATCATCCCAAGAACCCTATAATGTACCATTGTTGGTCATATTCTGCTTAATGACCTAGTTGATTTAGTAGAAATCTTCAACCAAACCCTAAATGTACCAATGTTGGTCATATTTTGATTAATGACTTTGTCTATTGAGTCAAAATCTTCACCGGAATCCTAAATGTACAATTGTTGTTCATATTATTCTTAATAACCTAGTTGATTGAGTGAGAATCTTCACAGGAACTCTAATATACAGTACTATTGTTGGTCATATTATGCTTAATGACCAAGTTGTTTTCGTAGAAAACTTCAACCAAACCCTAAATATACCTATGTTAGTTATATTCTGCTTAATGACCTAGTCGATTGAGTCAGAATCTTCACCAGAACCCTAAATGTACTTATGTTGGTCATATTTTGCTTATGACCTAGTCAATTGATTAGGAACCATCGCCGAAACCCTAAATGTACATATGTTGTTCATATTCTGCTTAATGACTTAGTCAAAATTGAGTGTTAATATTCACCAGAACCCTAAATTATGTATGTTGTTCATATTTTACTTAATGGCCAAGTCGATTGAGTAAGAATCTTTACCAAAACCCTAAATGTACCTATGTCGGTCATATTCTACCTAATGACATAATCGATCGAGTACTAATCTTCATCGGAACCCTAAATTACATATGTTGGTCATATTCTTCTTAATGACCTAGTCGAAAAAGTATGAATCTTCAACGCAAACCTAAATGTACATATGTTGGTCATAATCTGCTTAATTATTACGTAGGAATATTTAACGGAACCCTAAATGTCCCTATGATGTTTATATTCTACTTAAAGACCTATTCGTCGAGTCAGAATCTTCAACGGAACCCTAAATGTACCGTTGTTGTTTATATTATTCTTAATGACCTAGTCGATTAAGTGAGAATCTTTTCCAGAACCCTAAATGGAGCATTGTTTCATATTCTTCTTAATGACCTGGTCGATTGAGTCAGAATATTCAACGGAACCCTAAATGTATCTTTGTTGTTCATATTATTCTTAGTTACCTAGTCGATTGAGTCAGAATCTTCATCGGAACCCTAAATGTACTTATGTTGGTCATATTCAGCTTAATGGCCTAGTAGATTGATCTAAGTTTATATTCACGCGAACGTTCCTTCCACAAGTTCTGGCAGAAAAAGGTGTTGTAATGAAGATAATTCTTTGAGCTGTTTTTCAAAAACTAAGGAACAACTGGTTGAAATGCATGTAAAACTGGATGTCGCTGACTCTGAAAGAGCAAGACAATGGGAAGGAGATGACTCTGAAATCCTAACTCTCTTTTAATCTCACCAACAATACGTCTTTGTAATGATTCTAATTGCAGATGACTAATTAAGAAGGAGGCTACTTGAAGATCTGATAAGAGGTATGGTTTGATTCTAGTTTTTTTTCTTGTATTTTTTGTTTGTTTTGTGATATGATTGTATGAACTAATGTCTCAGACTCTTATGTGTAGGAATCATGAAGAGTCGGAATGAAATTTCAGCAATAAGGATTATCCCTTAATCATGAAGAGTCAGAATGAAATTATAATTTTTGATGAGCTTATGCCAAGGTATTATCCCTTAATTATAATTTATTTTTATTTTTTTTTCTTTATGGGTTTGTTCTGTTTGAGTTTTCTATGATCAAGTATTTTTCAATCCTGCATTTTCTCGTGAGGTTTTGAATCTGTCAGTTATATGGTTGGGTTTAAATGAGATTATTCTCTCTAAGAGTATGATGTTTGGGACCTAGGTTACTTCATTGGTCATGGAATTTTGTTCATCTGTTTATTTCTTATTGACTAGTTACTATCAGTGTTATTAATTTGACTGCATAAATGGTATTTTACATCTACAATCATGCCTTAAGCTTGCATCTCAATTAGTTTGTGTATAAATTGCTTCAAAATTTTTGTTGTGTTAAAGTTTCTGTTCTTTTACTTATGTGTTTTTCACGTCGTTCAGTGGTTGTTAATGTAATAAGTTTTTAGGTATAATCTCCGTAGAGAGTTCTGTTTTTTGCAATAGTTCGGTTGCGATATATTTATGTGTTTTGTATGGGATAGTGTGTGTGCACTGTGCAATATTGGATTTAGAATTTTAGTTGCAGTATAAGGTTGGTTCGTTACATGTGGTTATAGTATCATTTTGTTTTTTTACAATTGTTGCTTGGTCTGCGAAGAAGGGTCGGTGTTGTGTACAATTGTCTTAAGAATGATCCTCATCCTTTACTCAGGTTTGCTACTCTTGGTGGGTACTTTGTAGCCTAATTCTGATCGATAGAGTTCATTGGATATGCACATACAAGCTTACTAGGTTCATTCTAGACTGTCAGGTACCTACCTTATTTTCTTGTGGTTGTGGGGCATTATCTTTTTCTTTATTTTTAGTTTCTGTACGAAATTCTTACTTGGTGGTTATTTAAGCTGTTGATATTCCATACATATTTTGGTGTCACTGGTTTAATACTAGCATGGACCTTTTTCTTTGATGTTTTCCATGAAACTGTTAGTTCTTTTATCATATACCCACTAGCTTGCAGATGACATCATTGAAATTTTTCTATGTACCTTTTATTGAGCTCAAGCCCTGTTATTTTCTTTAACATAAATAATGACATTTGTGTGGAAGATAAGATTATGAAAATTTTGTTATGTACCTTTTACTACCGCCATCTTTACTGTTTCCTCTCTTTGTTAAAACATGTATTAATTGTGCTCTCGAAGTTGACTCCTTAATACTTCAGATAAGCTATGGAACAATCCACTCTTATGACTTGGTATAAGCTATGGAACACAGTCTACTCCTAGCCTATTATACCTATAGCAAACTGCATTAGTAGCATGTACTGTAATTGATTGAAAAACAGATTCATTTTATTTATTTACATTTCACAACATTATTGGAGTTTTTCTAACTTTTTCTTGTAACTTGGTAATGCAGGTCAATCATGTTGTTTGTTCAACTGAGTACTTTGGTTCAGGTAGCTGTGGTACAACATACCAGACATTTGTAATACCGTCTCTTAAGAGAATTGGAGTTAGTTGATAGTCTTATAATAAGCTTGTTAGAATGATCTGGAATATAGTATTAGTGGTTCTGTTTGGAAGAGGTTGTTGTGTTTGAAAAATCAGCTATGCATATGAATCTGAACTATATAATATTGTAATTGTAAAGTATTTGTATTTACTTTTGCGATAAATACAAACTGATTGAGAAACACAAAATGAAAATTCAATTTTTGATGAAAGAAAAACAACATAGTTATAATTTCATCTGAATCTCTCAATAGCCCAACTACTAATAGTTTTGAAAAACAACACAGTTATAATTTCATCTGATTCTCTCAATAGCCCAACTACTAATAGAAGAGAACAGTATTGGAAATTGGTTAATATGTAGCCGAATAAATTCATGTTCTCTCCGCAGTAGCTTGTTGAATCCAGTTTTCTAACCCCTAAACCCGTCATTCATTTGAGAAGCTAATAAGATGTAAAACACTATAAGAAACTGTAAAATGATCACTAGATATAGTCTGAAAACAATCTACTATACTGGTTTGCGGATCCCATGAGTTAAAAATATTAGAAATGTATAACAGGCAAAAAAATTACTTCCAAAGATAGTAAGAGATAATTTCAAATTTATAGTACCTGAGCCATTAATCTCGTCTTAATTACATCGAGTAACAACATTTCAAAAGAAAAATTTAGAAACACATATCAACATAATTTTGTAAGCTAAAACTGATACAATGAAATTGATTAACAGAAAAAGCACCAATAACAGCATTCTCTGTATCATTTAAGTCCCTCTTTGCCTATATAAATAAATACAAAAATCAATTTTTTCAGAAGCATTTGGGAAAGTAAAAATCTACAAAAATTACAGTACTAGCTGAAGATGCTTACGGCAAGCTTTATAACCTATTCGAATCTGCTCACATATATAAAAACTCCTCTCATATTATTACTTATAAATAAAAACCATCTGAAGTTAAAATGAAACAAAAACCCCAACTCCTTTTGTAATGTTTAAATTTAGTTTTTTTATTACGTTTCAAAATACCACTTCTATCCTTCCCTTTTAACCATCGAGTGCTTTTTCTTCTTTTTCTTTTTTTTTTCATCTTTCTTCCGCCTCCTCCCCACCACCATCACCACCAGCAGCAACAGTAGCTCCGTCGCCACCAAACCAGTGAGAAAAGATAGATCGGCAGCAACATCACCTACGTCTCCTCTACCAACACCTCCTTCTCTTTTACTTTTATGTTCATCAACAGTATCCCCGCCACCCATATCTGCCACTAACAACACTTGTGTCTCCTCCACCAACACCACCAGCACCTCCTTCTCTTTCTATGCCCAAATTTTACATCAACAACACCTCCTCCTCCTTATCTTTTCTCCCCCACCACTACATGTTCAGATCTGCCATCAACAACACCTCCTCCTCCTCCTTCTATCCTTTACAAACATCACCAACACCTCCAGATCATCATTGTTGAAAACCATCACCAAAAAATAATGATATATCATCGTTATCGAAATTAGGGTTTTGTGTTGGTGAAATGTCAGAAAAATGATGAAACCGATTTTGGTTTCATCAAATTTTACAAAAACTGAACAACGCTGAAACCAATTTTTGTGTTAGTGAAGTGTCAGAAAAATGATGAAACCAAATTTGGTTTCATCAAATTTTACAAAAACTAAAACAACGTTGAAACCAATTTTTGTGTTGGTAAAATGTCAGAAAAATGATGAAACCAAATTTGGTTTCATCAAATTTTACAAAAATTAAACAACGTTGAAACCAATTTTTGTGTTGGTGAAATGTCATAAAAAAGATGAAACCAAATTTGGTTTCATCAAATTTTACAAAAACTGAACATCGTTGAAACCAATGTAGTCAATCATGGTCATCTTATCGCCGATAATATAGGTTTCGGTGTTTATCCGAGATACCGATATTTGCCGATATTTCACCGGTATTTACCGAAATATAGTCAAACCAGTGTCTCGGTCCCGACCGATATTCACCGAAATACGATATTGCCTACCTTGGTTGAAACCAATTTTTGTGTTGGTGAAATGTCATAAAAATGATGAAACCAAATCTGGTTTCATCAAATTTTACAAAAACTAAAGAAGGTTGAAACCAATTTTTGTATTGGTGAAAACAGTAAGATTTGTTGAAACCAAATTTGGTTTCATCTGATTTTTGTTTACTTTTTATCGTGAAACCAAAGTTTAATGGTGAAACAATACGTTTATGTTGAAACCAAATTTGGTTTCATCATTTTTTGGTCTAATTTTTATTATTGAAACCAATGTTGCTAGTGATATTGGTGGTGGTATTGCTGGTTGGTGGTAGTGATGATTGGTGATGGTGAGTGGTGCTGGGTATTGGTGGTGACGATGGTATTGGTGGTGGTGGTCTTTGGTAGCGGTGCTAGTTGGAGGTGCTCGTTGGTGGTGGTGCTGGTGGTAGTTGGTGTTGGTTCTGGTTGCTATTGGTGGTGGTTGGTGGTGCTCGTTGTTGGTGGTACTCGTTGGTGGTGGTGGTTGGTGGTGCTGCTAGTTGGTGGTTGTGTTGCTGCTGGTGGTGCTGCTAGTAGGTGGTTGTGTTGTTGCTGGTGGTGGTGGCACTGGCTGGTGGTGGGGTGGAGCTGCGGATTGGTGGTGGTGAAACCAGAAAGAAAGAGTGAAAGAGAGAGAAAACGTTTTTTTTTTAATCTTGATCTGGAATTTAATTTTTACCTGGGGTGGATTTGTTAGGTTAGCTCGGCTTAATATAACTCATAAAAGTATTTTAGATAATTAAATTAAATTGAGTTTTTATGGATAATTTATTTTGTTGGAGTTTTTGTATATAGATAGTGACAGCTTTGAAGTTATAACCCACAGACTATTGAAGCTATACTGAAATAAGAAAACGCCCGTACAGTTTCACCTAAAACTATGAGTGAAGCAGATCTCCATCACCAAATTTTGATCTGTTACTTTCACTCACTTTCTCTCCTCTATAATCTACAACACCTTGGATGATAGCATTAACATTACTGTTTTACCTCTTTTCCATTATCAGTAGAACTGGTGTTCAGTAATGGTTATTCGTATTCTCTGGTATCACTTGACTAAGCCATAACTTCTCTCTCCCACTCTCAGTGCCCTGCATAAACAAGAAAAGGGAGAGACGATTGAATGAATAGAATACGAATGCCTAAATGGGTATTGATTATTAATCAATAAGGGTCTTGTTAACAAGTTACCTTTATACTCCAAAAGAGGGATCTTGATCACAGAGGGACCTATTTTGACATTTTACTGTGTTAATCGAGAAGCGGGTTAGCTTGAATTTTCCGTAAATGTCAAGGTCGGGGTTTTTTAGGCTAACTCCAAAAGAGACACCTAAGATTGTTTCCAGAAAACGTTTTACTAGTTACCGTCTTATGCAACTAGGACTTGGGGTGTATCATGCACTCTCTCTGCAAATCACCCAAACTAAAAAAAACTTCCTGTAATGATAAGCTATGACATCAACTGCACCGAAGTGAATATATCTATCACTAGCTTGATAAAATTCATGGATAGTTTTGACTATTATCTTTATGTACAAGTCAGTTTTGGGATTAAGAACATTGAGCGATCAAATGGAGTGGTGATCACAATTTCGCTTTATACAGATTCAACATAGTCAATCAAACACTATAGAGGAAAGCAGTAAGAAAATTGCTCATAAAGGACACCGACAAGTTTGAGTTGTTTAACATACCCTTATGCTGAAGCTTTGCGTTTATAAACATAACAATTAGAAAAGTATAAGTAAGCAACTAAGTCTACTGCACTAAGTCCATCAAGAAACCAATAAAAATAATCAAGATGTGCACGGTTGAGGTTGTCAGCAAACCAGCTATGCCGACCGCTCCCACTAGTTACCTTCTCAACGACAGATATGAGAAAACCACTGAGGAAGTTTCCAACGCCGAAAATGCTCAAGTAAATGGAAACACCCATGCTCCTCAACCCATCTGGAACTTGATCGTAGAAGAATTCTTGCAAACCAACCATGGTTAAAACTTCAGTAAGACCGAGAAATAAATATTGAGGAATTAACCACCAAACACTCATTGGAACTGTTTCTTTAGGCATGTCGATCAATCCAAAATCTACAGCAGTTTGAAGTCTTTTCTTCTCAATGACGGCTGCTACCACCATGGCTAGGGTAGATAAAAACATACCACAGCCGAGTCTTTGAAGCATCGTTATTCCATTGGGTTCTCCAGTGAAGTTTCGAGCAAAAGTACCAAATACACGATCAAATATGGGCATGAAGAAAATGATAGATAAGCTAATAAGGGCTTGAAGTGATGCGGGTGGTATTTGAATGTTTGATCCAATTAGTCTATCCATGGTGTTACCTTGCTTAGTAAAAAAGGTGGTGGATTGAGCAACGACAACAGCATAAATCAAACATGTAGTCCAAATAGGAACCAAACATAGCACCACCTTAGCATCTTCAACTTGCCTGATGCTACATGGTTTTCCGTTCACCCTTTTCCCTTTTGAAGCATTAGATCGATGTTCAACTGGTGATATTATATGCTAAAAGTAATACACGAATCCCTTTATCTTTCTAGTACAATTTTGTTAATTGGTTTAGTTATACAATTTTTAGGTTTTTGGACAAAGCACTGGTTGATACAACAAGTATTCCCACGGAATCAAAAAGTGAGACAAGTTTCTCTTACTTGAATTGATGAGCACCAACACTATTGTAATGAGGAATTACGATTTCTTCCTCTAATTGGGTAGTATCAGATGACGAGGTAATTCTCCAGTTTATGGCAGCTGTGATGAAAACTTGAGCTATTCCCAATAACGGGTTTTGTTTATCTTCTTTCAGACTGTATCGGTAACTTTTTCTTCCGAGCAAGAATCCAATAAGTGCAAATACCATGGAAATACGTGGAATGCCAAATCCAAGACCCCAATTCAAGTTATCTAGCACATACGTCAAGATCAAGAGGGAAAAGCTACTACTAATGCATAATCCAAAGTACCACCAATTGAAGAAGGAGCTCTTAGATTCACGTTCCTCGGGATTATGTCCATCAAATTGATCAGCACCAAAAGCTTCACATGGCTTAAATCCAGCTTTCCCAACTGCTACTAAATACAAAGAAGTAAAGAAAAATATGACTTTGAAAGAAGAGGCAGATGAACAAGACGCGTTGTTCACTGCATCATTTGGGCATTCATGAGCAGGAAGCACAGCTGATATAGTTATCAACCCCAGTCCCTAAGACATCACATCAATATTGTTGTGTGTTAATTAAACTATCCATCGATTATTATTTTAATACTATTTTCGTTTCAGTAAAAGTGTTAACATCATTTTCTTCTATGATGTATTTTTAGGTTAAAAGAAAAATAAATAATAACAATGTATTTTTAGGTTAAAAGAAAAATAAATAATAACATTTTTACTGAAACAGAGTAAGTATGATTTAATTTTATTTTAATTTATAAAACTACTGCTTCTTAAGGCTAATGTCGTTGAAAGTGATCAAAACTGGGACTCCGTGAGATCGATGCTCAGGAAGTAGTCTACTGTAAGGTGTGAAAAGAATTTGAAGCAATTAATAATCTGTAATCTAGAAAGCACCAGTCCACTATGTGTCTAATTTCCTTCAATCGAATTGCAATTAAAATCGGCCATCATTACAAAGACGGATTGAGAAAACATAACAAATGAGTTTTCAATTGGATGAGGTCTCATGGTCTGAAATTGGAGATAAACCCTAGAAATTTAAAACCCAAAAAAAAGACTTGAGAGAGAAAATTACCAGGACATAGATGAGAGAAGAGAAGAAGACGGTGCGAAATCTGCCAAGATAAAGAGTCAGCAATAAAAGCAACAAAAAGAGGAAGAATCCACATAACACCAGCCCAAACATTAACATTAGCTGCTGCTAAAACTGTTGATTGACCTAAGGACCAGTTAAGTAATTGATGAGATTTGAAGCAATTCCATAATTAGCAACAGTTTCACCCATTTCAGCTCCAATTATAAATGATGCAGATTTCCATCCACCAAATTTGTATCTATTGGTATTACTCACTTTCTGTCCTCTGTAATCAACAACACCTTCAATAAATCCACTGCCACTACTACTAGTAGTAGTATTAAGCAACAAGGGTTGATCATAGTTGATCTCTACATTAGAATTAGAATAACCACCTGCTGCCCTTATGCTCTATGTTTCTCTGAAAAGGTCTCCCTGAAAACAAAAGATCCAAGAGTCAAAGAGGAATGCAGAGATAGGGACAGGGCTTGATTTCTCTTCCCTGAAACTTGGACATGTGATTGGTGGAAACTAGAAAAGTGTTTTTAAATGGCAAATGCTTCCCACACGCTCTTACTTCTTACCCGAAGTTTGTATTTTTAACTCTTGGAAAGTCCCAAGTTCCCACATGGACGAGACAGCAGGATGGCTTTATTCATAAAGATACGTTTTTTACTAACGGAGGGACAAAATTGTTGCCATTTTTTTTCTAGAAAACTCATTAAGAGACGAGCACCTAGAACAGGGATTTCCGACAGCTGACCTCATGAAAAATATCAGCCCTTTGGGTATACTAAAATTGTTCACAATAAAATTCTTTTCATTTTACATTCATTTACATCAAACTTAGTCTTTTATAGAGATAAAATTTTGAAACATACAAGTAAGCAACTAGATTTATCGCGCTAAGTCCAGCTAGAAACCAATAAAAATAATCCAGATGAGCTCGATTCAGGTTATCCTGAAACCAGCTACCTTGACTGCTTCCACTAGTTGATTTGTCAATAGCATAGATGAGAAAGCTACTAAGAAAGTCCCCTATGCCAAAAATGCTCAAGTATAAGGAAAGACCCATACTTCTCAACTTGTCTGGCACTTGATCATAAAAGAATTCCTGTAAGCCAACCATGGCAAAAACCTCAGCAATACCAAGCAGTATATATTGAGGAACCAACCACCAGAAACTGATAGGAATTATCTCATTCGGCTTGTCTATTAATCCGAAATCAAAAGCAGTTTGAAGTCTCTTCTTCTCAACTAAAGCGGCGTAAACCATTGCCATTGTAGATATAAATATGCCGCAACCAATTCTTTGAAGCATTGATATGCCACTTTGTTTTTGGGTTAAAACTCGACTTAAAAGGAACAAAAAGTCGGTCATAAATTGGAATGAAAATAATGATTGATAAAGAATCGACGGTTAGAAGCGATGCAGGTGGTATCTGGAAGCCTTGTCCTATTTTTCTGTTCATGGTGCTTGCCTGCTTTGTGAAGAAAGTCGAGCATTGCGCAGACACAACTGCATAAGTTAGGCATACAATCCATATAGGAACCAAGCGCAGAACTACTTTTGCATCTTCAACCTGATCAACACTACATGACATGCCATGTTTATTTGAATCAACTTGATCTGAATTTGGTAATTCGATCAACGCCTTATCCAAAAACCTGCATAGTATTAAAAAGTTAATTTAGAAAATTAACAATTTTCTAGTTCGCCTAGTACTTTTCTACTATAAGCCATTAGAAATACATAGTATGAAAAGAGTGCCGCGTGATACATATCATGATCTGGAGGCTCAAAGTAATCCTAGAATTCATGTCCTTTGAAAATTCCCAACAGCAGTTAGCTCGTTCTCAACATCTTATATTGTTAGAAAGAAAGCTAATACCACAGGTGTATCTATGTTCAACCTTGGAAGTGCTAAATGCATATTGGTTAGACATTTATGATTGAATCAGGGAAATGGAAACAGCAGATGGGTAGGGTTCCAATGCAGATCGCAAAATCTAAAGGAAACACTAGCTCTTGGAGCCATCCTACGGACAATCTTGCTAAAGTTGCCAAACTCCGAGCAGGAGATGGAAGGCTTAGACCTCTGAAACAAATCGAATGGGAAAGATGCAATAACTTCATTGGAATAGCAACAGTACAAATTTTACTTTTAGACTTTTACTTATTTCCCTAAACCCACTTATCCTACCTAATAGGCAGTACCTGACAACGATTTCAAGTGACAAAATTCTAAGTAAAACAATTAGTCATTAGATAATGAGAATATGGCGACAACTAAATTGGGCACAGAATTACTGTCTTAGGCAAGGAAAGGGCATTTTTCAACAGGTAAAGCATCATTCAATAAGAAGTATCAAATGACCTTATAAATAAAATTGTAGAAGAATTTTCTTTAAAGACTACTAAATATCAATATTACGTACTTGAATAGGTCAGCACCAACACGAAGTTGATTGTTCGACCTTTTGATTCCCTCCTCTTCGTTACTAGTTGAAGTAGCTCTCCAGTTCCTTGCAGATGCAACATATACTCTAGCTATTCTTAATATTGGGTTTTCTTTGTTCTCATCTTCACCGAATCGGTAAGTTTTCTTTCCCAATAAGAAAACAATGAGCCCCAGAAGCATACATATGCAAGGAATCGCGAAACCAAGAACCCAACTTATGTTATCTTGAATGTAGGTCAAGACCACATGAGAAATGCTACTACCAACACATAATCCAAAATACCACCAATTGAAGAATGAGCTTTTTTGATGAGCTCTCCTTTGGGTTTCGTTCATCAAATTGATCAGCACCAAAAGCTTCTGCGCATGGCTTAAATCCAGCCTTGCCAATTGCAATTAGGTACAATGATAAAAAGAAAAACAGGACTAAGAAAGGAGGAGGAGAAGCAGAAGAGGTTCCATCCACTGCTCGTATTCGGTGGGGCTCATTAGAGAAGTAAGAACTGCTGATAGAGTCAAAAATACTAGTCCCTAAACATATCATAAATATATTAGTAGCAGTAAATCATGGCTCGTACAAAAGCAATTTATTCGAATTTGCATGAATTATTCTCATTTTTCATCGAGTGGCTAGGCTATATAATGGTATGCCAGGTTACCCTCTTACTTGTGTTTATAGATGGTTGAATGGTTTATAACTGTGGACTAAAAATAGCATAGCCCTAAACATGCCCTACATCTCGCAAATGCTCTGAAGTATGCCGTTAAACTGAAAGAGTAAAACGCGCAACGCATAGAATCCATGCCTGGCTACAGTAAAACTGGAAGGAAAATTGAACGCACTTGAAGTTCTTGTAAATTGAAAAGATATTGAAAACTTACCGGTACATAGATTACAGAAGAGAAGAAGATGGTACGATATCGACCAAATAAGAGTCTGCAACAAAGGCACCAAAAAGTGGAAGCATCCATACCATACCACACCATGCGTTGACATTAGCTGCAGCAGCAGCAGTGGACTGACCTAAAGGTCCAGTTAGGTAACTGATTAGATTGGATGATATTCCATAGTAAGCTATAGTCTCTCCAAATTCAGCTCCAATTATGAGAAAAGCTGATCTCCAACCACCAAAATTTGATCCAATACCCACTTTCTCTCCTCTGTAATCAACAACACCTTCAATTGTACCAGAACTAGTAGTGATCAGATGATTACTACTAGTGATCCCCAACAAAGGTTCATACTCATCATTTCCTCCTTTTTGAGATGATGCTGCCATCTCTGACCTGGTTCTGTCTCTAGAGAAATGGAATGTTTTGATTTTCAGATAGCCAATGATGAATTCATTTATAACCCAATAATCTAACTAGATTTGGTTTTGAATTGTTTAATCATAACCCCACCCCCACTTTCTCCAAGTATACAAGAAAACTAAGATATTTCTCCACCTAAATGGATCGAAAAAAAAGTTGACATTTTTAGTTATCTTTATCTCTCTCTTTCTAGGACAAGACACGCTTGTCCAAACTCTCTCAAATGTAAGAATTTTTAGTTGTGAAGTTACAACCTACACAGTTAGATGATAAAATCTGGAAAAGGCGGGAATCCAGTTATACCTATGTGGTAGTGGTGTCAACTAACTATCAACTGTGTACGAGTGCGTGTGACCCCGGAAGTGCTACATGTCCCCAATATCATCTCCATTTTTGTCCGCCGGCATCCATCTAAACCTTTTATTTTGAAATGGTTAACCTAGTCCGTGATAGGTCCAGGCTGAACAACCATGGACAGATACTTTGTACCATATCATTGGGGATAACAGTGGGGGATAGGAAGCATTTCTGTGTGACTCCTGTTGCGTTGGTAAGAAAAAAAGAAACAAAAGGCAACAGCGACATAACATATTGGTGTAAACACAAAATATTCCTATAGCTATAGGTTACGTAATTCTTGAATCTACCTCTAATCTGTATTGGACGGCGTAAACCATAAGAATTTATTTGGCATTTTAATTTGACTGATTATTAAATAAGTAAATCACCAATACGTAATAAATATCTCTTTTTTGTTGGATCGCTAGGCTTCTAGTAAGGGCTCAATTGGCGCGAGGTTGTTGCCCTTACTTTTCCTGAATTCTTTTATAATACTTAATGAACAGTCAACGTTAGCCGGCAACGTTTCAAAAAAAAAACAGTCCGTGGGTTATAACTTCAAATGTATTACTATCCAACAAAAAAAACTAAACGAAACAAAATGTTCGCAAAAATCTCACTTAAAATTAACTGTCTAAACTACCCTTTTGTAATTTCAGAGAGAGAAAATAATTGTATTTCATTTATCTCTTCTCAACGGTCATTTCCTCATTTATCACTTCGTTACAACATTTTTCCTCCTTCAACCTTCTCTTCTCTTCGCTCAAAAATCTAAATCTCATATCTGAAACCAATTCCAATTTCAATTCTCTATTCTTCTTACTTCACAAATCTTAGATCTGAAACCAATTTTATGAACTGAATAAACAGAAACCTAACATAAAATCGAAACAAATCACTGAACAAAATCAAAAAGGTGAAGAAACAAGATAAAAAGATCGAAAAAAACTTAAGAAAACAGTGAAGAACAAGGAAAAAAAAGATGAAAAGATCAATAAAAAGCTTAAGAATATTGTCGAAGATTCTCCAAAAGGTAAATCGAAGTTTTATTGTTCTTCAGTGATTGTTTATGGTTGAAAATCAACATGCATCAATGATTTTTGGTTTCACAATTTTGGTTTCATTTATGAAGTTGCGTAATTAGGTTTTATCTCTTATCATCTGTTTGTAACATAAATTAGGTTTAGGTTTCATCTGTTTTGAAATCACTGGTTTCATAATTAGGTTTCAATTACATTTTTTTTCACCTTATTTATTCACGGTTTAATTATGTTTTGGCAATTATGTTCAGTTTTGGTTTCATCATTTTCACTGTATGGTTGAAACCAACTTTGTTGGTGTTTTTTTACTTAATGGCTATTTTGATGGAACCGAAATTGGTTTCATCATTTTCACTGTATGGTTGAAACCAACTCTGTTGGTGTTTTTTTTTACTTAATGGCTATTTTGATGGAACCGAAATTGGTTTCATCATTTTCATTGTATGGTTGAAACCAACTATGTTGGTGTTTTTTACTTAATGGATATTTTGATGGAAGCGAAATTGGTTTCATCATTTTCACTGTATGGTTAAAACCAACTTTGTTGGTGTTTTTTTTTACTTAATGGCTATTTTGATGGAACCGAAATTGGTTTCATCATTTTCACTGTATGGTTGAAACCAACTTTGTTGGTGTTTTTTTTTTTACTTAATAGTTATTTTGATGGAATCGAAATTGGTTTCATCATTTTCATTGTATGGTTGAAACCAACTGTTGGTGCTTTTGGTTTACTTTTTGGTTTACTTCTGGTTTAACATTAGGGAAAAAATAGTTAAAGAACCATCTAGGTGCTCATTGCATCATTTGTGTGCAGAGGCACCTGCCATAAAACCTTTGATATAAAAAAGGAACAACACATGAAGGCCCTTGTTGCTTGTCCTTTTTGGCGTTTCTTCAAACCGTTCTATGAAGGTACACTGCAAGAAGAAGAATTGAAGAAAAGGACGAAAACAATTCAGATGATCTTAGGTTTATATCATAAGAGAGCGAAGCGTGTGAAACCAGATTGTTTCAAGTTAATGAGAGCAAAGAAAATGATATTGCAGACCACACCGGAATAATTCTCTGTGATTTTTTAATCTACAAATGATGAAGGATGTAGATATAGCCAAAGATGATGAGCTGAAGAAAAAGGTAAACATGTTTACGGCTGAGTACTTTAAGGGAGATAAGAAGATGAAGAAAACTGATATTCTGAGATCTATGATGGAAGCTGCAGCGGATGAAACCAAAGATTAAGACTTCGTCAAGTTATTCGTTCTCTACCTCTTGGTTTCAATATTTTTCCCAAACAAAGGTGGGCAGAATCTGACTTCAAAATACTTATACCAAGTATTTGAGATGAATAAGGTGTGTTGGCCAGATGTTTTCCATGAGTATCTTAATGAGTCGATAATAAAAGCCGAACAAGTTGATGATGTATCTGGTTGCATAATTTACCCATTGGTAAGTTAATTTTTGTTTATTTTGATCCATAAGTTGTTTGTTTTTTATTTTTCCCGAGTTTGATTACTAATTTGAATGTTGTTTCTTCTTTTCTTAAGTATTGGTTTGCCGATATGTCAAACATCGCCTTAAGACAGGTTGGGCACGACATGTACGCAAGGTTCGCTATATGAAACCTAGATGGAATATGCAAGGCAGTAGTGAATAATTTCGAGGATCTTAGCAAAAAACTAGAAATTTTCTCAAAGGTAAAAAACAACAATATTTCTTGTTTGTTTATACTTTTTAATATCTGATCAGCCTTGAACCATGAACACCTGAACCTCTAGGCATTGAACAAACATATCACAAACGTAAACAAAAATGATGAAACCAAAAAAAGTTTCCATCATTTATTTGGTTTCACCTTATTCCAGATGAAAAAAATGATGGAACCAAAAAAAGTTCTATCATTTATTTGGTTCCACCTTATTCTAGATGAAAAAAATGATGAAATAAAAAAAAATTCCATAATTTATTTGGTTCCATCACTTTGCTGGAACAATGTTTGGTTGCATATATTTTTCGTCGAATAGTGGTTAACAAAACCAAAGCTGATAATTCTATGGTTTTCTTTTAATGAAACCAATTTTGGTTACATCAAAAAATCTAACTGAAAACCAATTTTTCTTGTCTTCTGCAGATGAATGTGGGTCACCGTCAGGGATCGTTCTTGCTTCCATATAATGAATAAGAAATATGCTTGGTCCAGCGCATAAAGGAATAAGATATTCCTGTTGAAGAGTATATTGATCATAAACTGTAAGAGAATGTTGGTGCTAACAATGAAGAGCCTTCGTAAAATGAAGAGAATGTTGGAACTGGAAATGAAGATAACCCTTACAACGATAAATATCATTGGGCGAGAATTTTGATTGAAAAGCTTAGAACCGATGGTAACAATGGGCTTGCTGAAGAAGATCAATCAATTTTGGCCAAATATGATGCTGAGCAGAGGTTACAACCAATGAAGGAGACTTACGTGAGACGGAAACGTAAAAGAGATTAAACAAAAACGATTTTGAACCGTGAAGAAACGGTACCTGAAACGGTTGCAAACCGTAAAGAACATGTGGAGGTGATATGTTAAATCTTAGATGTGTTAAATATGATCTTGTTTATTAGGATTCGTTACTATGTGTGTTGGGTTTATGATAGTTCCATTTGAATATATTATTAAAATTGTTAACTACATATTTAAAACATTGATTTCGAGCAATTCTATAAATTGGTATGAATTTCTATTTTAATGAAACCAGAAAAGGTTTCATTTGAGAATTATATTGAGTTAGATATGTTAATATTGTAGGTTATGATAAGCAGTTATAATGATGGTGGATGACATGATAGAAAAAGAAAGGGTTTTTCTGCATGAAGAAACACAACAAGATGATGGCGATGTTGTGATTGAGAAAGAAAATGATTTATTGGTTGCAGATGGTGAACAAGAGCAAAAGTCTGATAATATTGTTTTCGAAGATAATGCTGAGGTGATAATTTACTTTGATTGATTTGTTTGTTGGCAATGATTCTGATTTTTTACAAAGTATGTGAAGTGGTTTTTTTGAACTCAATAAATCTTGCAGGTAATGAATCTGCCTGAAGAAACGCAACAAGATGATGCAATGGAACCAAAAAAGGTTTCAGCATATGAAATTCATATTCAAGGTCTGATTAAAGATTTTAAAGGTTGTTTGTTGGAACCAGAAAAGGTTTCATCATCTGAAGACAAAGTCCAGGAGCAACAAGTAATAGAACCAGAAAAGGTTTCATCATCTGAAGGTAAAGTTTAGCAGCTGATTGAAGAAGTTTCAGAGTTAACTCCGAACATAATTGAAGAATTGAAAGTGGCTGAGCAAGTTGAATATGAAGTCAACAAAGAAAAGCAAGCGACATAGAATGTAATAGAGGAGGTTTTGGAGATAACTCCAAACATAGCTGAAGATATCAAGGTGAATGAACAATTGAATCTTCTTTGTCGAAGACTGAATTGAAGAGTGTAATAGAAGAATTTTCTGAATTAACTCCAAATACTCTAGAAGATATCAAGGTGGCTGAGCAGGTAAAATTTGAAGCCAAGAAAAGTTCTTCGTCAAAGCTAGAAATCGAGATTGAGGTGTCAAGTCAGTACTCAATTGATGAAAGTGTTATTCATCAAATGGAAGATGAATATGCAAAGAAGGGTTCTACATCAAAGCCAAAGAGTCAAGGCATGTACTATTACTTTGTTATACACATGGCAAATGATGTAATCGATTTAGAAGATGATATGCCTCATTTCAGTTTGGGATTGACGCAAAGTGAGAGCGACAAAGAAGATAATGAGCATGAAAACATCACTCGCGAAAAAAAGGTGAGTAACATAATATCAAGAATGAGGAAAAAAGGAATATGCAAGCACCTGTTAAGATGCAGGATTATACACCTGGGAAGTTAAAAAGAAGAAAAGAAACAAGAGTCATTGTGTTAACAGAAAACAATCTAAAAATTCAAAGGAGAAGAAAGAAATGGAGAAAAAAGAGGTGAAGTTGACAACTTGAAGATTATGCAGGTACTTGATTCAAATCAGAAACCACTCGTGTGTAGATATTTCAAAATGCATATTGAAAGGTAAGTGACATTCATACTTTTCAGTTTTTGGTTTCATAATTTCATTGTTAAAACCAAAATGAGTTTCAACATATTTTGTTTTTTTATTCTTTGATCATTGAGTAGAATACATTTATTTCAGTTTCTTTTCTTCTTCTTTGATCGTTAATTTGTTTTTCAACAATTTAACAATAGTGACATGACATAGGAGAATAAAGAGCTTGGATTATACATAACGGGAAGGAATATAAATAACTTGATAAGAAAGGGTGACGTCGCCGGAGATATGATTGAATTCTACATGCTTAAATTGCAAAAGAACATATCAAAGAAAGAGTTGAAACTCTAAGTACAAAAGAGCAGTTTTTCTAAGCACATATGTCTACGTAAGTTTCCTCTAAATTCTTTTATGCAAGTTTTTTTCTGAAACCAAATTAGAACCTGATTTTTGATTTTTTACTGAATTTCAGACATTACACTCAATTGGGCAAAATTTTCGCTCTACAATTGAAGCTTTCATCGACAACATGGATTATAGTCCAAAAGTTATATTCGTTCTATTGCTCACAAAACTTGGTGAAAAGTTGTACCACTGGACATTGCTAGCTTTTGATACTGAGACCGGAGAATTCTCTCACTACAACTCCATAGATGAAACTGAAGATGAATACATCAAAAGTGCTGAAAGCATGAAAGAAAGAATGGTGTCAGCATTCAAACAACATGTTGCAAAGCTCTCACTAGAGCCGGCAAGTCAATCAAAAGAATTTGTTTTGAACACCCCTTCGTGTTGTCAGTAAGTTGTGTAAGTGCTTTAAAAGAACTTGTTTTTAGAGAGATTCTCTTCACTCTTCATTTAAGTCCCTTTTTGTTTTGTTCAATTTAAAGATCTTGTTTTGTTAATTTCAAGAATGATTGAGGTCGTATGTTTGCTATTACATGAAGAGCCTGTTGAAAGGAAATTTTTCGTCTGAAGCGCATGTAAAACCAAAGGTGCAAAATATGAGGCCAAAGCTAGATTGTAAGATCCTCCTTGATAAAGGTGCAGACTATGAGGCCAAAGTTGCAATTTAAAGTTGACAGTTTTAGTTTGCAATTAAAAAGATTGCAGTTTTAGTTTTAGTTTCAGTTTAAAGTACTTGTATAATGATTTCAGTTTTTGTTTCAGTTGGAATTGTTAGACATATTTGGTTAATTTTTTTTGGAACTTTTATAAAAACATCTCAGTTGGTATGTTTATAAAGATCTCAGTTGATGTAACAAAAAGTTAAAACCAAATTTTTTTTCAACATAATGCAGAAAAGGTAAAACCTTAGGCATAAACCTTTAGGCCTGAACACTTAGGCCTAAACCCTTAGGCATTGAGCCTTAAACCCTTAACCCCTGAACCCTTGAACCACGGTCAACCCTTGAAACCTTAGGCATTGAAAAAACATATCACAAACGTAAAAGTTCCATCATATTCCACATGAAAAAAAAATGATGGAACCAAAAAAAATTCCATCATTTTTTTGGTTTCATAATATTTCAGATGAAAAAAAATGATGGAACCAAAAAAAGTTCCATCATTTTTTTGGTTCCATAATATTCTAGATAAAAAAAATGATGGAACCAAAAAAGGTTCCATCATTTTTTTGGTTCCATAATAGTCTAGATGAAAAAAAAAAATGATGGAACCAAAAAAGGTTTCATCATATTAGAGATGAAAAAAAATACTGAAGCATGTTATAAAATATGAAACCTATTTTGGTTCCAACAAATTATAAAAGCCTGCAACTCTGACAAACTTAATCTAAAATTAAACAAACATGAAAAACCTGCAGCAAATTAACATGTTTAAAGGGGAATAAATGGAAGAAAAAAAAACAGTCAAAGAAAATATGAAACTGGTGTTTAAAACATATTGTAGTCGATGAAACTGAAAGTCTAAATGAAAACTGAAACTGAAAGTCGATGAATTATAGTCGAAATGACTTCACATCTGCCATGCAGGGCATGTCCTTCGGTTATGGGAAGTCAAAAATGGCAGCCACCACAAGTTCTCATCTTCTTCTTGGGAATTGAACCTGTATTAGGAATTCTCTTCTTCTTCCTTGGACAACCTAATTGTGGTAGATGGTAGAGTATCAGGACTAAGAACAACAGATTTTGGAGACATTATCGCAGGCTTTTCAACTGTGGGGACATGATTAATTTCTCTTGCATATGATTCTCAGTAGAACTTTACTGTAAATTAGAACTCGACATACTTATACGGATCTTCTCCATTCAGCATGATACAACGGAAACATGGGCACAAGGGAAATCGTTGATGCGCCAACGGTTGCAAGAACATGCTCTTATTTGCATATTGACCGTTTTTCTTAATGTCTGAACTTCAAACACATACTACAACGACTTGGTGACACTGTATTCACGGCCATGCATCTTGTTGTTGTAGAGCTCAATTTCAAATTCTGGACATAAAGTTTCTCGCCACTTCAATGAGGTTGCACATTCCTCACGACGTACACACATTTGATTCATAAGTTTCACTCTGATCTCATCAACCATGATGGTTATAGGCTTCTCTCTCTCTTCAAGGATCCAACCATTAAAACTCTCAGTGATATTCGAACACAACCTACCATAACGACGACCCGGGAAATAAATACTTGCCCATTTATCAACATGAACTCTACTTAGATAATCTTGTAAGTTCTGATTTTTGACCTGCATCAACTTCTCCCAATTCTCTAAAAAATCTGTAAGTGTATTAACATACGCACATTTTTCAAACAATCCCAACACATAATTGTTATAAACCTTATTGGCTTTCGGTAAGAATGTATTGATATTTTTTTTCATATGCCAGAGACACCAACCATGAACAACTTCAGGGAATACAGCAGGAATTTGATTCACCAAACCACTACCTCGATCACTCACAAAAGTAAGATTTTTTCGAAAAGGAGAAAGGACTTCCTTTAAATTCTCCAAAAACCATTTCCAGTTCTCACCATTCTCCGATGAAACCACAGCATAAGCTAAAGGATAGATTTCTGAAACATGAACACAAACAAAACAGGTAAAAAGGTTTCAGCATACAAATGATAAAACAAACAGAAAAAAAAATGATGAAACCAACAGAATGTTTGAGAACCTTACCGTCATTCCCAGTTAGAACTGTTGCTTCCATGATATAACCAAGGTATTTGCTTTTCAAATGGGATGCATCAAGGAATAATAAAGGACGACAGTAATTGAATCCATGAATGCATGTTCCGGAAAAAATAAACAATCTCTGAAATTTTTGAGTCCCGTTTTCAACTTCCAAAACAACACGAGATTCAGGATTGGTTTCATTCAATTTGTTGGTATACCATTTCAAGTACATAAATGGTTTCTCGTTCTCTCCCCATGTGATATTCAATGCATGCCTCTTCCCTGCATATGCATAATAACGACTAATGTCAAAGCCATACTCTATTGTAAATTGATTCATAATATCTTTCGTCTTTTTCTTTGGATTCTGTTTAATCTCATCGAGAATCAAGCTACTAATTAGCTTCTTCGACTCATGTGGTCTGTTAACAACTCCACCACCAGATGTATGTTTCTTATTTAACTCCTTGATAATAAAATGACTACCTTCAACACCATCTATAGAAACAACATATATATGCCATTCACATTTCTCCTCTTCTTTCTTAGCACCACATGCAGCAATCCTCAACTTCTCATTCTTTGTCGTCTTGAATGAATACCCAGATGTTGCATGATATTTCAACAAATCAGATCAAACTTGTTGAACACCTCCCGGAAATACCTGATTAACACCCTAAAAAATGCCTAACCAAAACGCAGACTTCAACGGTTCTTTGGAACAGTACACGTAAAACACACAAACTATGGTGTTTCACTTTTAATGGACCTTTTAGTTTTCTCAGTTATGTATAAATTGGATACACCAATCTAGGTTTCCTTGGTTTACGGTGTTTTCGTCTAGAATAAGATGATCTTTTCATGTTAGTTCATACGCCTTAGGTTCTTTTACTACTTGAACACTGGTCTGTATCACTACAGGCACTTATGCTTTGGGTACCTCGACTCATTCTTTGTTTTTTTTTTTTTCATTTTCAGTTAAAAACCCTGTGTGAAGGTAATTTATGGTATAAATACCCTTTAAAGTTGTGATTTGTTATTGTGATGATGGATGTTCTTATTTGCATTGTATATCCGAGGAGTCCGATGCAGACAGCGAAGTGTCAGATCTAAGTGGTTTAGATGGGCATGACACTTCTTCGATCTCATGGTTCTGTAATCTTCGAGGAAATAAGTTCTTCTGTGAAGTCGACGATGAGTACACTCAAGATGATTTCAACCTTTGTGGCTTAAGTAGTCAAGTTCCATACTATGATTATGCGTTTGATTTGATTTTGGATGTCGAATCTTCTTCTCACGGTAATCATTTGGCTTATTTTTTGATGGTTGGTTCATATAGCTCTCTTTTGTTATCGAATGTGTAATTCTAACTAAAGTGGCATGACTTATGTGATTTTTGCTTGTTTAAATTATTTTGATCCATAATTAAGTTGCATTTATAAGTCAACCTAAATAGCTACCTAACGTCGGTTAAAATAGGAGAGTTTGTTAGACTGTGAAAAAATTTACCATTTTATGTCTTTACTTCTGTTGTTGTGTGTCAGACTCTTAGGCTTTGGAATTGTAGATATGGTGTTGAACTGATACCCATGTGTTATCTAGAAAATTTCAACAATGATCTACTTTGGATTTGTAATTTTTATTTGTCTTATCGTCTTGTTTTATTCAACTTTTACAAGGATATCAACAGTCCTTTCAATTCCTAGAGTATCATCTAGCATCTTGCTCCGTCACTATAATTGGTAAGTCTTCTAAAATTTGTAATTGTTTTGACTACTGCTTGAATTCTCAATCCTGGGTGTTTTGCTCTTATATTATACCCTGTTTTTGTTTCATTTATTGCTTTCCTCTTTTTTATCTGGTATGTTGATTACTGAAAGTATGTTTATGCTATCTAACTGTTTAGGGATGCCATTTAGGTACATGATGCATGGTTTGTCGAAGAGGAAAGGGTTCGCAAGTGAGTAAATATTTAACATGGCAGTTGCATTTCTTGAAACCATTTTTACATGAATATTTCATTTTAGGTTTTGATATACAACATTCATCTTTGTAGGCATTGGAATGCTTAGTGCGTCTAGCATCTGTTAGGCGTTCTTTGTTCATGAATGATGCAGAGTATTCCAAGTTTTTGGCACATCTTATGACCGAAACAAAAGAAATTCTGCAAAACATGGAAATCTATTTCTGATGACCGACACATCTTATGATTGATAGACATATTTTTGTGTCTAAATTGTGCTCAATTCTCTATTTTGTTAATGCTTGATTTTATATTATTTACGAGTTTTTATGTCTTTGTAGGTATTTTCTAGAAATAAATATATGTGGAAAAATCGGCTCAAAAGTTGTTAAAGGCACCCAGCAAAAGTGGTAAAGGCACCCACCAGTTGGATTGGGGGCACCCTTACATAATTCAAAATTCAAAAATTGGAGCGAAAGTCATTTACGTAAGAAAGTTTACTGTGTAGTTTCTAAACCGAGTTTTAATGGATTTTGTGGTGATTTCAAGTTGCCAAGAGTAAGAAACAATCAAAAGAAGTAAAAACACATCATTCAAGAGAGGTTTACGCCGGAAAATTCAAGTCAGCCGGAAAAAGAAGAGTCACATCCGGTTTCGGATTATCACGTAATTGGAGTTTGATTTGGATTCTTCTTTGAGTCCTTATCGGTTAAGAAAGGTCCCTAGGGTTCACTAATCCTATAAATAGCAAAGAGAAGCAAAGAAAATCGAAGCCAGAGCCACCGAAAAAATTCCAGGAAAAAAAAAGCTTGTTGCTGGTGGGAAGAACAGGAAGAACAAAAGCCTCCAGAAAACTGTCATTTTTTCTGTTGCATATTCTTTCAAACTACCGTATCTGACAAAGTCTGTACTTTATTTCTGTCTCGTAAGCAACTTAGAGAACATTCTCTGTAACGCTTATAAGCGTATCAAATCGTTTGTGTTACTTTTATTTCATCATTGTAAACACTTTTTGAGTTATGAAAAACTATTTTGAGAGTGTTTCCAATATGATGAGCTAATCACCATCACTGGGGCGACGGAGGAAGCTTTTTTTCCAATAATAAAGTGGTAATTCTTTTTTTTTATTATTTTCTGCAATTCTTTTAATATTATTTGATGTGAATTAAAATTGGAAAAAATGGTTTTTATCAACTAGTTGTGTTTTCTTTTGATGAGTCATGCTGAGCTTAGAGCTTTTGATGTCTCATGCTTTCGATTTACAACTATTATTTTGAAAACCTAACTTTGGCAATATTTTTGGATAAATTGAATATACGAATTGCAAGATTTTATCACTTGAAAAATTGGCGAATGGTGGAATCCTTAGTTCCAGTCTTTCCCATAATTTGAAATCAATTTTACTTTAATCTGTTTTATTTTTAGTTTTTAAAAATTAGGTTTAAATATCGAATCTTTACAAGTATGAGTATCGAACCAAGACCAATATTTTAAATTACATCAATTTTTGGCGCCACCGACACGGACTTGTTTTTAGATTTATTTATTTTTTAGTTTTTTTAGGTTAGTTAGTTTAATTAGATTTTTATTTTTACTTTGTTCTATTTTACGTTTCTTTGGGTATTTCTCTTTTTGCTACAGGTTTTTGATTTTGGATTAAAAGAAAATAGAGCCAAAGACTTTGATGATTAAAGACTTGGAGTTAAATTTAAAGCTTAAAGAACGAAAAAGAAGACAAATAATTTTATTTTTAATTAGATTTTATTTTTTTAGCTTTTATTTGTTTAAAAAATTATATTAGAAATTTTTTATTATTTCTGTAATTTTTCTTTTATTATTGGACACTTTTTGGACTTTGGACATTATTATTATTTTTAAACCCTACAGAAGGGTAATTTAAATATAAACCGCAACAGGGAAGGACGACAATTACTATATTGTCTCGGTCCCTCGGGTTCGTACACTGACAAAGGAGTCGGTGGCCCGAGTCGACTTCAACGGTTCATCGCCCGTCTGGTACGGGAGGTAAGACTCGATCAACCCACGAATCCTCTGCTAGTGGGTTTACTGTATTCCTTCATGTGCATATATGCTGAGGACCTGAATACGGATTTACTTTTCTAGTAAATGGCAAGAACTGGCCATATAAGATAAGGACTCGGATTTCATCACCGTTTCCTTCTTGCCCGCTTTAGGAACACGTTACCAAACGCGAACCTAAACCTTAAAATTTTGACTAGAAAGAGACCGATATGGTAACGAGCTTATAGGAAACTCGTTCAAAAGGACTGTATTGGTTACTTTGTTAGCCTAACTCGAAGTTTCGGAAGAATATTTTAAGTTGATTAGAGCCGCCTTGTAACCAAGGGATAAGTTTCCAAAGAGACAGGGTTATCAAAGCTCCTTAGAGCTTATCCTATTTTTCATCGACTTACTCTAATTCAGATCGTTCTAAGAGGTTTTCTAAAACTGTAACTAGTTTCCTTTCGAAGGAATAAAAGCTGGTCTAGAAATAATCTAAGTGGAGCCATCATGCTTTTTGTTTGCTAGATTCAATAGGTTTGATTTGGTTGAGTCAGCCTTGCTTGTGATTATTTAGAACCCCCTTCCTATTAGGATTTATTTTCATATATTTTTTTAATATATTAGGAAGTTTTTAGAAAATGTCGAACTAGTATTATGAGGACCAATACAACGAATATCCGACTGAATTTCAAAATAGACATTATCCATAACCCAAATCCTTCTCTAGAAGAATCACATGAGCAAAATTCTAGTTTTTTGTCTTGGAGGGAGGCCCTAAAGCAGATGCAATCTAGTACTCCCTATGAAAATTCAAGTTCTTTATCTTGGAGGGATGCCCTAAAACAGATGCAACCTAGTAGTCCTTATAATGAATCTATTATGCCTCTAGAAGAATCACACGGGCAGTTGCAATCTAGCACTGTTGATCTAGTTTTTTCTCTAGAGAATTCCATCAAGAAGTGCACTGAGGATACAAGAAGAATCATAAAGGAAATGACTAAGAATAGACATAGGTTCATATTAAGTGTGAATGAAAGTGTTGAAAAGAATAATATTGCTCAAAATGATCTTAATTTCCAACATAGTGCTACCCTTGATAATTATTCACCTAGTCAAGAAGACGAGGATAGAATTGGTAATATTACTTATTTAGACGAGGTTCAAACATCTTCATATTATTATGATGATGAGGATAGTAGTGACGAAGAACTTGAAATATACAGGCAGAGTGATCAAGAAATTGTCACTCCAATTGTGTTTCATAATGATAGTGTTGTTTCTGGTTCAAATCCAAATAACTTTAATTATTATTCACCTATTCAAAAGGAAGATGATTTGACTAGTGATACAACTATTTTAGACGATGTAGAATTTTCTTGTTTTGAAGCCGATAATGGTTTAGAGGTTCGGGTTTATCCTGAGAATACTGTTTTAGAGTCCAACGATTTAGAAACAAAAGTCTT
>JAJJMC010005899.1:1511026-1532812 GCA_023531435.1 Papaver californicum
CATTGAGGACAATGTTAGATTTAAGTTTGGGGGTAAGGGAGAAACTTTTTAGTGCAATAAAACCCCAAAGTCTACAAACTTGTGAACAATTCAGGATGACACTAACCATTCTAGGTAGATGGAAACTTAGCTCTTTTTCTATAGGAATTGGTGTGCCCAGCTAAATGGTTTATTCATAAAATGACATAGTTCAGGTGTTAGAAATAACATGATGGTTGTCAACGTATCTCGGAGTCTATCTCAACCATATCACCTTTTGTTTTTATTTTTGCAATTTTTGTGTTTCTCTGAGTGATTTGGTGGGGCACCAGTATCGAATTGTTATCACCGCCAGGATGAAATAGAGTGTTGAGATCAAGCCCCATTTTTAATTCTTATTTTAAAAAAAAAAGAAAAAAAAAAGAAAAAAAAGAAAAAATAAATAATTTGAGTGTTGACACATTGATAGCAATATGCGTGTGTTCTCCCTGTCTCTGTCGCCTAAACAAGCGTGGAATGCAGGATCCATGGGAACTATCATGTAAGATGCTGATAAGGACCATGCGCTTGGATTCAATTTGATCCAATCATGTTGTCAATACATTTATAATTGTTTTATTTTCAATAAATCGATCGTTGGGACCCTTGTATATACCAGTTGAATCGATATTAGTATTACGATTAAGAACATATATCTCAATCCATTTGGATTCATCCTGGTACTGACCTTCAGACAGATATGGGAAACACCGTTCACCTTAGTCAACACGCGCAAACTTCATTTTGTCCACATTCATCTTCTAAATCTTTCAATGTGATTGAACTTTCATAGATTCTGAGTATTGTGGTTGAACGACTATCTGAGTAGAGCTTTGTTTTCTTATATATGAATTTTAGTATGCTTGAGTAAAAACTCGTGTACATCAATTGGACTCATATAGGGTAATGATTCCCATAGCCGAAGAATTTAGTATGCCAACTAAATAGCTTATTTAGTGTTTATCCTCAATCGTTCACGAGTAGTTAAAATTTGGAGTAAAGGTTTTGTGGGTATACCTCTTGTAAACCCTCACGAGACAAAACTCGTCCACTAGGGACACCTAGGGGTTTAAAGGCTTATTACATATGCTAAATGTAGTCGTGAATCCTGCGAAAGTGAGTTAGGATTTTATTTTATTTTATAGATTAGATTTGCTCGAGGACTAGCAAATAGTAAGTTTGGGGGTATTTGATAGACACATTTTTGTGTCTAAATTGTGCTCAATTCTCTATTTTGTTAATGCTTGATTTTATACTATTTACGAGTTTTTATGTCTTTGTAGGTATTTTCGAGAAATAAATATATGTGGAAAACTTGGCTCAAAAAGTTGTTAAAGGCACCCAACAAAAGTGATAAAGGCACCCACCGGTTGGATTGGGGCACCCCTTCTTAATTCAAAAATCAAAAATTGGCGGGAAAGTCATTTACATAAGAAAGTTTACTGTGTATTTTCTAAACCGAGTTTTAATGGATTTTGTGGTGATTTCAAGTTACCAAGAGTAAGAAACAATCAAAAGAAGTAAAAACACATCATTCAAGAGAGGTTTACGCCGGAAAATTGCCGGAAAATTCAAGTCAGCCGGAAAAAGAAGAGTCACATCCGGTTTCGGATTATCACGTAATTAAAGTTTGATTTGGACTCTTCTTTGAGTCCTTATCGGTTAACAAAGGTCCCTAGGGTTCACAAATCCTATAAATAGCAAAGAGAAGCAAAGAAAATTGAAGCCAGAGCCACCGAAAAAATTCAAGGAAAAAAAAAAGCTTGCTGCTGGTGGAAAGAACGGGAAGAACAAAAGGATCCAGAGAACTGTCATTTTTCTATTTCATATTCTTTCAAACTTCTGTATCTGACAGAGTCCGTACTTTATTTCTATCTCTTAAGCAACGTAGAGAACATTCTATGTAACGCTTATAAGTGTATCAAATTGTCTATGTTACTTTTATTTCATCATTGTAAACACTTTTTGAGTTATGAAAAACTATTTTGAGAGTGTTTCCAACATGATGAGCTAATCACCATCACCGGGGCGACGAAGGAAGCTTTTTTTCCAATAATAAAGTGATAATTCTTATTTTATTTATTTTCTGCAATTCTTTTAATATTAATTGCTTTGAATTAAAATTGGAAAAAATGGTTTTATCAACTAGTTGTGTTTTCTTTTGATGAGTCATGCTGAGCTTAGAGCTTTTGATGTCCCATGCTTTCGATTTACAACTATTATTTTGAAAACCTAACTTTGACAATATTTTTGGATAAACTGAATATACGAATTACAAGATTTTTATCACTTGAAAAATTGGCGAATGGTGGAATCCTTAGTACCAGTCTTTCCCATAATTTGAAATTCAATTTTACTTTCATCTTTTTTATTTTTAGTTTTTAAAATTAGGTTTAAAAATCGAATCTTACAAGTCTGAGTATCGAACCTTTTACCACTATTTTAAATTACATCAATGACCGGAACAAAAGAAATTTTTATGACCGGAATGAAAGAATTACCATGAGTATTGTCGGATTCTTAGGCGATTTGAAGTGAATTATCAGGTACTTTTGACATAATCCATATCTTTGACAATTACTCACATAATTTTTTTACCTCACCACCTTAAAACTTAACTGTTATTTTGGTAGTGACTTGGTAGTCTTGTATTTGTCTAAGTAGGCAATGTATTCATCTCTTGATTAAAGTGGTCAAATCTTAATACAACATTTGCTTTAGCTTAGTTCAAGTAATAAAAAACCAAAAAATTTTGCACACCTAGAAGACTAATATTTTGTGTTGCCAATCTAATTTGGACTTTTGTTTTAGTTGTTAGAACTTGTAAATTAGGATGGTTATGGTGACTGGATATGCTTAGTAGCAGAGTTCACTTCAAAGTATCTTTGATCATATGGCAGGTTAGTTGTTACTTATCTTATTTAGTTTATTAGAGTAGAAAATTTGGTGAAGTACTAACTATGTCCTAATATTTGTTGAAGTCCACATGGTGTAACTAAACTTGGAACTAAGTGTTGGTCACTCCAATGGAAATAGAAGTTTGTAATATTTGTGGTCGTAAAGTGATAGAATCGATCGATGAGAAGAGGGGAACTCTGCTAAAAGTGTATGCCTTAAGATAAGTTTAATTTTGAAGGACTTTTAAATTTTCTAATCCAGTTGTAATAGTCCATGGACCCTTGTTAAATTGTTTCATATGGCTTGAATTCAATTTATGTTTTTGAGATATTGGTTTGAACTACTGATTTAAATGGATGTATATTAGAATCATTTAGGTGCATGGATATATAATATTAAAAATTCTGCAATTTGCAATTATAGTTTTGATTTTTTTTAATAATAATTATATAATTTGAGATATTTATAAGTGTTGCTTTAATTATTCTAAGCGTCACTTTAATTATAATAAGTGATAGACAAATTTATCTGTCTAATTTGAGCGCATATTTATATTGTTATTGCTCGATTTTTGTATTAATATTCTTATTTTGTATGTTTTTAGGTATTTTTGGAAGAATGAACTTTTATGGAAATTGGCTCGGAAAAGTGTTAAAGGCACCCGGAAAAAATTACTAAGGGAACCCCAAGAAATTAATAAAGGCACCCATACAATGGATGAAGGCATCCACCTTTCAAATTTAAATTTAAATTTTGGCGGGATAATTTCTTTCTCGATCTGAGAAGTTGTTACATGAACTGGCTAATTGGTTAAAGGAAAGATTTTGAAGAATATCTTTTGTCTTGAGATGACGTGTACACAACTTGTCACGAACAAAGATCAACCAAAAAATATATCTCGTGAGATATTTTTTCACGGCAAAAGAAGAAAAATATGTAGAAATATTCTCGGATTATTTGGTTATAAAGATTGGGAAGATTTGGATAGAGTACTACGAAAGCAACAAACGAGAGCTTTTATTCTTATCTCTTGAATGGAAAAACAACATCACTGAGATCAAAGATTATGGCCGAGAAGGGAAAGAAAATATGGCCGATTGATTGAGAAGATTTTCTCGAAGATTTTTTGAAAACAATTGATTGCTGGGTGTTTTATTATAAATAGAAGACCAAAAAGAAGAAGAGAAGGGGAGTTGGCTCTGCCAGAAACAAAGAAATCAAAATCTAGAAAAAATTTGCTCGTGATGAAGAAGATGAAGAAATTGTGAAGCAAAAGTTTGAAGAAACCGTTGCTAAAATCTTTAAACGAAGCAACGTTTATCTTCAGTTTGCAACGTTTATCTTCGTTTTGCAACGTCTATCTTCAGTGAAACACTTTTCCCTCAACGCCTAACAAACGTTACTATTTTCCTGTTTTCATTATTTTCACTCTTTTTCATCATTTGTAAACACTTTGAGCCATGAATCATTATTTTGAGAAAGTGATTAATATGAGGAGCTAAATCCCTTTGTTGAGGCGACGGAGGAAGCCATTGTTCCAAGAAAAGTGGTATATTTTTATTTTAATTGATATTTGCAGTTTCTTTTATGATTATTTGCTTTGATTAAAAATTGATTTAAGGATTTTTATTAAGCAGTTGTGATTTGTTTTGATATATCATACTTAGCCTAGGGTTTTGATGTTCTATACTTTCGATTTACAATTGTTACTTTGAAAATCTACTTTTGCAACATATTAGAATCACTTTAAACGTAAAGAATTGCATGAATATTAATTAGATTGAATCACTTTAATTGGTTAATGGTGAAATTCGTAACCTCAGTATTTGTGAATATTACTTTCATCTTTTGTGTATATTTTCTAGTTAAAAATTAGTTTTTAAATCTAAAATAACTTTTCACAAGTTCGAGAATTTGAAACCCATTCTTACCACATCTACAATAAACATCAGATTTTGGCGCCAACGACGCGGAGTTGTTTTTAGTTTTTTTTTTTAGGTTAGTTAGTTTAGTTAGATTTTTATTTTTATTTGTTCTATTTTACGTTCTTGTGTATTTTTCTTTGTATTACAGGTCTTGGATCAAAAAGAAATTGGAGCCCAAAGATTATATTGATTGATTATATACTTGGAGTCAAAGATAAATCGAAAAGAACTGGAAAAAAAAGACAATTTTTTTTATTTAATTTTAATTTTATTTAATTTTTAGGGTTATTTTTATTTTTGTTTTTAGAAAATTGTATTAGGAAATTTTTTATTGTTGTAATTTTTTTTATTTTTGGACTTTTTCTTTGGACTTTGGACTTTACATTGGGAGATTATTTTTAGTTTTAAACCCTACGGAAGGGTAATTAAATATAAACTGCACAGGGAAGGACGACAATTACGATATTGTCTCTTCCCCTCGGGTTCGTACACCGACATATGAGTCGGCGGACTGAGTCGACTTCAACGGTTCATCGCCCGTCTAGAACGGGAGGTAAGACTCTAACCACCCATGAATCCCCTGTCAGTGGGTTTTCTGGACGCCTTTGTAATACATATATGCTGAGGACCTGAATACAGATTTACTTTTCTAGTAAAGGGCAAGGACTGGCCATATAAGATAAAGACTCGGATTTCATCATTATTTCCTTTTTGCCCGCTTTAGGAACACGTTACCAAACCCGAACCTAAGCTTAAAATTTTGACTAGAAAGAGACCAACAGGGTATCGTGCTTATTGGAAAGTCATTCAAAATCAATGTAATGGTTACTCTGTTAGCCTAACTTTAAGTTCAGGAAGATTATTTTAAGTAGATTCGAACCGCCTTGTAACCCAAGGAAACGTTACAAAAGAGGCAGGGTTATCAAAGCTCCTTAGAGCTTATCATGTTTCTATTCAACTTAATCTAATTCAGATCGTTCTAAGAGATTTGCTAAAACTGTAACTAGTTGCCTTTTGGAAGAATAGAAGCTGGTCTAGAAACAATCTAAGTGGAGCCATCATGCTTTTTGTTTGCTATATTTAGTAGGTTTTATTTGGTTGAGTCGGCCTTATTTGTGTATGTTTAGAACCCCCCTTCCTGTTAGGATTTATTTTCTTAGATTTTTTGTAAATATATTAGGAAGTTTTTATCAAAAAATGTCGAAATGGTATTATGAGGACCAATACAATGAATATCTGACTGAATTTCAAAATAGACATTATCCGTACTATCAACATGGTGTGGATAGTAGTCGGGACCACCACCAACCTTTTGGAGGTTATTGCTCATACCAGGGTGATCCCAATTACTATTCATATACACACCCGTCATATGAACATGAAAATGCACAAAACTCGAGTTCTTTGTCTTGGAGGGATGCTCTAAAGAAGATGATATCTAGTACTCCTTATGATCCATTTGTTTTTCTAGAAAATTCCCTCAAGGATTTGACTGAGAATACAAAAAGGTTTGAATTAAGTGTGAGAGGAAAAAATAGTAGTCCAACTCTTTCTCTAGAAGAATCACACGAGCGGTTGCGATCTAGTACTCCTTATGATCCATTTGTTTTTCTATAGAATTCCCTCAAGGATTTGACTGAGAATACTAATAGGTTTGCATTCAGTGTGGATAAAAGTCTTGCAAATAATAATATTGCTCAAAACGATCTTAATTGCCAACATAGTACTACCCTTGATAATTATTCACCTATTCAAGAAGACGAGGATAGAATTGGTAATATTACTTATTTAGACGAGGTTCAAACATCTTCATATTATTATGATGATGAGGATAATAGTGACGAAGAACTTGAAATATACAGGTAGAGCGATCAAGAAATTGTCACTCCAATTGTGTTTCATAATGATAGTGTTGTTTCTGGTTCAAATCCAAATAATTTTAATTATTATTCACCTTTTCAAAAGGAAGATGATTTGACTAGTGATACAACTATTTCAGACGATGTAGAATTTTCTTGTTTTGAATCCGATAATGGTTTAGAGGTTCGGGTTTATCCTGAGAATACTGTTTTAGAGTCCAACGATTTAGAAACAAAAGTCTTAGGTAACAAAGATAGGCCCGTAGATATTTTAAATATGAGTGACGATGCACCACCTGATTATAACCTAGAAGAAGCAATTGACCATTTTCAGAAATCTGACGATCTAGAAATTAGGAAAATTGTGACTAGTCTATCTAAAGACACTGAAAACTCTAAGTTTGGGGGTGACTATCATTCTCCTTGTGATTTACCTTTGACTCTTAGAAAGGTCTTTAACTTGGGACTTGACATATGCACCTCTACCATTTTATAAGATAATCTTCAAAATAGATTTCCTGAGCCTGGTGATGTCCAGAAAAAAGTTCAGTTGTTAGAAACCCATCCTATGGTCGATATGGTTTACCTAGGAAATAATAATTGACTTTGTTTTCCCACCAAAATATTTTCTTCCATATGTGGGAACGTATGAATTTCAAATGTGTCAGTTATTAAGTTTTGAGACTAAGCCTAATTACTTTAGGGAATTAGAATCGACACATTTGCTTAAGAATGACCACCTTCATAGTAGTCAATTGTGTGAGTCAAATCTGATTGACTTTGAGGATCCATAATTATTCAGGTTATTATTATGTGCTTCTAAGTTCTTAGTTGAGTTGCTCCAGACTCTACAACATGATCCTGTTGATCCTGCCTACGAGGAAATCCATCCCATGAAAATATTTTATTTAGACCCTTTTGTAGAGCCTGAACCACAGCTAGAACTAGTTGTCTTAAACAGAAATCTAGATAAGGGTGTGCTCGGTTTGTTCATTTTCTTGGCCTGTTGCAGTTTCCTCTTATTTGTGATAGCATTATTTGATTCACATGACCCACAGTTGTTCCGACTCTTCCAATATGATTTTATGAGGTGACTAATTCTTTCTTAGTCTGACTGAAGACTTTAAACTTAGCACTTCTTGGGAGGTAACCCATGCTCATGCGACACAGTAATATCTTTCCTTAACTCCTTTCCTTCGATTGGTAACAATTTTTCATTGTTCATGTTTTTAATCATTCATCTTTAGAAACATTGAGGACAATGTTAGATTTAAGTTTGGGGGTAAGGGAGAAACTTTTTAGTGCAATAATAAAACCCCAAAGTCTAGAAACTTGTGAACAATTCAGGATGACACTAACCATTCTAGGTAGATGGAAACTTATCTATTTTTCTATAGGAATTGGTGTACCCAGCTAAATGGTCTATTCATAAAAGGATTCCTAGCTTGGGTGTTAGAAATAACATGATAGTTGTCACCATATCTCGAAGTTTTCTCGACCATATCACCTTTTGTTTTTATTTTTGCAATTTTTTGTGTTTCTCTAAGTAATTTGGTGGGGCACCAATATCGAATTGTTATCACCGCCAGGATGGAGTAGAGTATTTGAGATCACTTAGACCATTCTTCAAAAAAAAAAGTGTATTGACACTTTGAAAGCAATATGTGTGTGTTCTCCCTGTCTATGTCGCCTAAGCTAGCGTGGAACGCAAGATCCATGAGAACTATCATGTAAGATGCTGATAAGGAGCATGCGCTTGGACTCATTTGATCCAATCATGTTGTCAGTATATTTAAAAATAATAAATAATTATTTTATTTTTAATAAATCGACCGCTGGGACCCTTGTATATACCAGCTAAGTCAATATCAGTATAAGGAGTAAGACTAGTGGGAGCGTATCTCAATCCATTAGGATTCATCCTGGCACTAACCTTCAGACAGATATGGGAAACACCGTTCACCTTAGTCAACACGCCCAAACTTCATTTTGTCTATATCCATCTTCTAAATATTTTCATGTGATTGAACTTTGATAGATTCTGAGTATCATGGTTGACCGACTATCTAAGTAGAGTTTTATTTTCTTATATATGAATTTTAGTATGCTTGAGTGCAAACTCATGTACATCAATTGGACTCATAAAGGGTAATGATTCCCATAGCCGAAGAATTTAGTATGCTAACTAAATAGCTTGCTTAGTATCTACCATCAATCATTCATAAGTAGCTAGAGTTTGGAGTAAAGGTTTTGTGGATATATCTCTTGTAAATCCTCACGAGACAAAACTCGTCTGATAGGGCCACCTATGGGTTTAAAGACTTATTGCACACGCTAAGTGCAATCGCGATGCCTACGAAAGTGAGTTAGGACTTTCATTTTCTAGATTAGATTTGTTCGAAGACTAGCAAATAATATGTTTATGGGTATTTGATAGACACATTTATATGTCTAATTTGAGCTCACATTTATATTGTTATTACTCGATTTTTGTATTAATATTCTTATTTTGTATGTTTTTAGGTACTTTTGGAAGAATGAACATTTGTGAAAAAATTGGCTCGAAAAAGTGTTAAAGTCACCCGGAAAAATCACTAAGGGCACCCAAGGAAATTGATAAAGGCACCCATGCAATATATGAAGGCACCCACCTTTCAAATTTAAATTAAAATTTTGGCGGGATAATTTCTTTCTCGATCTGAGAAGATATTACGTGAACTGGCTAATTGGTTAAAGGAAAGATTTTGAAGAGCATCTTTTGCCTTTAATAGATGACGTGTACACTGCTTGTTACGAACAAAGATCAACCAAAAAAATATATCTCGTGAGATATTTTCTCACGGCAAAAGAAGAAAAATAGGTAGAAATATTTTCGTATTATTTGGTTATAAAGATTAGGAAGATTTGGATAGAGTACTATGAAACCAACATACGAGAGATTTTATTCTTATGTCTTGAATGGAAAAACAGCATCACTGAGATCAAAGATTATGGCCGAGAAGGTAAAGAAAATAAGGCCGATTGATTGAGAAGATTTTCTCGAAGATTTGTTGAAAATAATTGATTATTGGGTGATAGAAGACCAAAAAGAAGAAGAGAAGGGGGGCTGGCTCTGCCAGAAACAAAGAAATCAAAATCCAGAAAAATTATGCTCGTGATGAAGAAGATGAAGAAACTGTGAAGAAAAGGTTTAAGAAACCGTTGCTAAAATCTTTAAACTAAGCAACATTTATCTTCACTTTGCAACGTTTATCTTCATTTTACAACGTCTATCTTTAGTGAAACATTTTTTCCTCTGTAACAGTGGGTTCGCTATGCCTAACAAACATTGTGAATTTCATGTTTTCATTATTTTCACTCTTTTTCATAATTTGTAAACACTTTGAGCCATGAATCATTATTTTGAGCAAGTGATTAATATGAGGAGCTAAACCCCTTTGCTGAGGCGACGGAGGAAGCCATTGTTCCAAGAAAAGTGTTATATTTCTATTTTAATTGATTTTTGCAATTTCTTTTATGATTATTTTCTTTGATTAAAAATTGATTTAAGGATTTTTACTAAGCAGTTGTGATTTGTTTTGATAGATCATGCTTAGTCTCGGGGTTTTTGATGTTTTATACTTTCAATTTACAATTGTTACTTTAAAAATCTACTTTTGCAACATATTAGAATCACTTTAAACGTAAAGAATTGCATGAATATTGATTAGATTGAATCACTTTAATTGGGTAATGGTGAAATCCATAACCTCAGTATTTGTGAATATTACTTTCATCTTTTGTGTATATTTTCTAGTTAAAAAATAATTTTTAAATCTAAAATCAATCTTCACAAGTTCGAGAGTTTGAAACTCATTCTTACCACATCTACAATAAACATCAATAAGCGTGCTTTAATTAAATAAATATACGTCGCTAATTCAACTAAGGACACTTAGATACGTTGCTTTAATTAATTTAAGCGACACTTATAAGTGTCACTTTATCCGTCTCAAAAGAACAAGTATGCATGATTTAAGACACTTATAAGCGTTGCTTAAATTCAAAGCAACACAAATAAATGTCTCAAAATAGGTGATTTGGTATAGTGAGTGCTAGTAAGATTGGAGGAGTTACTAGAAAATTTTTCAGCGTATCTTTCAGAGATCCTTGCAGAGACCTTTGCATGATATCACAGGTTGTTCTGATTTATGCTGATTTTTTTAGATAATCAAAGAGGTTTTAAATCCCTCTTTTTTTTAATATCAAAATGTATAAAACCTTCGCGAAAGATTTTTGGTAAGGTAAAATTCATAGTTTCCAAAACTTTGGTCATAGATTAAAAAGTGGAATTTATAAATTTTTGGAATAGTTAATCGGACTTAGAACGTCTAAATATTCCGAAGAGACTCATTCCATTTATCTCGCAAACGGTTACCAATTGTGCTAGATATTAATGCAGTAATCTCACCAAAAATAATTTTGAGCACAGAGTGAGATAGCATATTTTTAGCAACTAGGTTTTTTGTATTGGTGACTTGCATGAATAATAAATAAAAAAAGGAATAAGTCAAGTCTATAATTACTAACCTCAAACTGAAGGATGATGTTTTTGTTTTGTCTTCGGTACGTCTTTGGGTATTCATGATTAACTAGAGATAATCTCAACATTTATATGTCATGGTCCAACTTAACAAAGTTGATTTTAGTAATCTACTCAAGCGACTCAACTTTTGGAACTGGACTTGACTTATTCCATTTATATCTATTGTTCATGCAAGTTACGTTTGTTACAATGACTTTAGTATTGGTGACTTGTTCAATGTACAATGATCAAAGTATAAAAAGCAAATATATACAAGAGTTGTTTCGACAACTTAAAGTATATAGAGTTACAAAGTATAGTTTATTTGAAGAGGGAGGATTCGTGCACAGTCTTATTAGCACAATATCTCACAAGATTTGTGTCAATCTTTCAATAAACTCAAACATCAATGAATTTGAAACTAATATTTTGGTGATATGTTTTGTTTCAAAACTCTACATTATTATAAAATTGGAACACAATCCAAGACACACAACACCACCATCGACCATTTTGAAAATCAACCGTTGAGAATTAACGGCTGAAATTAAGATTGGTAGATGGTGAGGTTTGGTAACTTGGATTGTACTTATTTTCTATAAGAATTTAGAGTTTTGTAAGAAGAATGTATTTATCAATATAAAAAAATTATCGCAAATCTTGTGAGATAGTGTGTGAATAAAATTGTGTATGAATCCTACCTCTTAGTCTATTTTGAATCTGATAGTTAAATCAGGGTTTTTAAATTATCTGATGCACTTTAAAATTCATTTAAACATCTAATCTATATAAATTCAATACGACGGAAGATAACTATATCTTAAGTAGACTTGAAACTTTAATTTTACCGGTAATGGTCAGTTAGTCAGTATTATTGATACCATGTTCATGGAGAAACAACTGAAAATGACGCAATCTATTATACACTGTGATCAAGACTTTTTGATCTTTCGGTTTAAAACCGTATCGACTCGATTCAGTTTGAAACTGTTGGTTTACGAAACTGACAATTTTATCAGTTTCATGTATCACACAATTCAAATTATAGAAAAAACTAAATTATTACATTAAAATTACAAAATAAGTTCCTTAACTATATTACTACTCTGCCAGCAAATACACTCCTTAACACTGAAAAAAGTAAGGTTATCTGACATAAAATATACCCACAACATGACTACTCCACTGTAAGGGGCTCAAAACTAAATCAGATCCAGCACATGGTATAACAGCTCCACTGCCACCAAAAACCCAAAGAGGAATCCTATCATTTTAGACAATGAAATGCATTAGTAATAGCAATAGTACTCTCAACAACAAATATGGTAAGTATACAAGATGTTATTATTGTAGTACTTTCAATATTTTACATATTTTTCTTATCAAAATTTGTATTTCCTTTATCACCACCATCCATTGAAAACCAACCAATATTCTCATCACCAAAAAAAAAGATAATCTTAGGAATTTATGTAACCGTTGGTGCACATATTGGTTTATTATGATCTAAAAATTTAGTAACCTTAACTCTTAAAGCTTCTTGTTTAACGACCATTTATTTGTTAAGAAACAACATTAATCAAGGTATAATCCTAATGGGAAATCTATTAAGAACTGAACTAGTGAAAATAATCATGGATGTATCATATCACCTAGTACAACATAAAAATGCATAAAGATGGTGAGGACCTGGTAAACAAGACTATTAATAGATTGAAAGTGTACATGAGCAATTAATATGAAAAAAAACATGAGCTTTCAGATAAACAGATTCATATTATATCAATATAAAAGAGTACACTGATCAGTAACCTTGCTAATGTTTTCGATAACAACTTGTAGAATTTATTTCCTATTTCGGTTAAAATAAAATATTTTTGTAATAAATCCATCTACCACTTTCCCTAAATTACAAAACCATAATTGATGTTTCACAATCATCAATTACAAAGAACAAAAATATGCAAGAGAATTTTCTTAAAAGCTTGAAAATATATCCATAGTAGATCCAAATTAAAAAATCTAATTAAGATAGTACAAGACCATTTATAACAGATTACACCCAAACCCCATCCTAAATCAGAGTTAACAAATTGATAACAGGTCCAATCTCTTAAAAAATGGAAAAAGAGATAGAGATAGTGGATAATAATGAAACAACATAGCAAAATGAAATTACAAAGCAAAACTTATTGAGGGTGTTGATAGAGATTTTTCCATGATTTTTCTGCCTCACTTGAACCCTATTACCGAAAATAAAAAATTAATTTTATGAAACCTTAATTTTTAAAATTTTAATTTTCTAACTTCAATCGTCAAAATCAAGTAAGACTAGAAAGATAAATTGAGATGACATACCTTTTCAACGCAAATTCTTATCGAGTTTGTTGTTTAAATTGACTGCAAAAGTGGTGGTGAAGCTATTAACAGTTGGCAGAAGAAGAAAAAGAAGAAAAAAAGAATGAGGAGAGTGTAAATTTTCTATTGGCGATGGTGGTGGACCAATGGTACACTAGTGGAGGTGTTTATTACAGCAATGTACTGTGTATCTGTAGAGAATGAGGGTTAGGAAGGGTTGAGTGAAGTAAATAGAAGAAAAGAAGAATACTTACTGTAAACTGGATGGTATAGGTTAAATATTAAATATTATATATATATCGCTAGAAATTAATGGTTAAACCAACGACTTCTCAGGTGGGTTTTGAGCTAAACAGAAACCAAAACCATTATGATTGGTATTCAGCTTTCTAATACCAAAACCTCATTAATAAATGGTTCAGTTCCTACTATAATGATTCGGTTTGCTTCGGTTTTTCGGTTTAATAGGAGCTATGTGCTTCGGTTTTTCGGTTTAATAGGAGCTATGTACAACCCTAGATCTTACCATGGAGACTGTATCAGTTGATTAATATTGCTTTTCTTATTATAAATCTCAGTTCAAAAGAAACAAAAACAACATAGCCTTTTGATCACAACAATAGAGCATACGTGCAAAAATATTTTAGTTCTGAGGAAATTGAAGTGATGTCGTTGTCTTCTACTTTTCTTAAAAAAAAATTCATTAAATCGAGCATAGTCATCACTTATCTGATAAGAAATTAGAAACATAAATTATCAGTCTATACTATAAAAAAAAAGTAGACAAGTTAGGTTAGATAAAGAAGGGCCAAGATTTGTTTAAGGGATATATAAAGAGTGGTCAGGATTTGTTTGTACAAGTTAGGCTAGATAAATAAGGGCTATGATTTGTCCAAGAATAAGATAAATCCAACGGTTTATATTGATTACTATATTATTAATTTCACATATAATATATTCTATTAATTTTAATTAATAAATATCTCGTTAATACACTAATAAATATATTTTTATTAATAAATAATATCTAATTTACTGATAATTAAATCATATAGTAGTGGTTTTTGTGGTGTTGGGGAGTGGTAGTGAAGGTGGTAGAGTCACTGTACTGATGAGCAGTGGTGGTGGTCAATATTGATGGTGGAAGCATCGATAATAATGGTAGTTATGATGATGGTGAGTGTTGGTGAGCACTGGTGATCGTTGTATAGTTTCATGTTGTTGTGGTAATGATGATATCGTATCCAAAAATGTGGTTGATCATTTCTAATTCTAAAATTTATGCATAGGTAGATAGTTATTATTCGAAAAGATAAGTGACAGCATAAATAGTGGGTGCAGTTGGTCTAGGTGTGGATGAGTTGCAATATGTCGAGTCCCCTTTCATAAGTAGTGGTTAAGATTCATTTTTATCACTTACCTCCAATGGCCATAGATCATTGGTTAAAATTATAACTTAATTAATAAATGAATTAATATCTCATTAATTTTTTTGGAAATGCCTTATTAATTAACTGTTACTAATATATTTATGTTCCTTAATTATAAATTTTGGTATAAATGAATATATCTACGCCCGTACTGCGGCACAGTTAAACAAGGTTTGGACAACTTAGCCTAGATAAAGAAGAGTCAGGATTTATCTAGGGAGTTTATAAATTAATGGATATGGTTCAAACTAAATACTAGAAAAAGAATGGCCATGATATGCCTAGGGATACAACATGATAAATCAACGGTCGTGATTTTTCAAGTGACAGTCCAGATTTATTCTACTCAAACGTCGTAGTTTTTCAAGTGACAGTCCAGATTTATTCTCCCCAAACATTTAGGGCTGGGCCGGATTAACCGAATACCGAAATGTACCGAAAAAACCCCTAAACCGAAACCGATATTAGCCGAACCGAAGTTGAACCGGATATCCTGAACCGAACCGAGTTAAATAGGGTTCGGGTTCGGTCTTGGTTCACCCATTCCCGAACCAACCGAACCGAACCGAGTCATTACTTCAGTCTTCAGATTCTCAGAATTCAGAAACAGAAAAAAACTAAGAAATAACCCATTCCCGTACTACTTCCAAATTCCCCAAAATTTATTTAGTTTAGATTCTGTAGAAGATGGATTTCCTTAATTCAGTCGTGAGCCGTCAGCAAGAATAAAATCTTGAGATCTTCCGATTCTTCCCTGTTAAGTCGGAATCCTTCTGGTATGTTAAGTTTTTAACCTAAATTATTAGGGTTTTTAATCTCTTTTATAATTATTATTGCTGCTGCTGCCTCCCATTCCCTTCTTTACTAAGAATTCAATCTATTAATCTAAGATCAAGGCATCAAGCATAAACATTCAAATCAATAGTTAGTAGTGAATTCAATCTATTATTATTTCTGCTGTAGCCTTAGTGCTTTACTAGTTTTAGTTTACTTGCAGTCTTGCACAAGTCTGTAGCCTGTGTCTGTAGCCTTAGTTCTTAGTGAATAGTGAATATTAATCTAAGATCAAGGAATCAAGCATAAACATTCAATAGAATAATTCAGAGATTCTTAATAGAATAATTCAAAGATTCTTCTTCAACATGAAGAGGCCTGCCCCATTGAACCCTTCTTCAAAAGGGAAATCGTCAAACACAAACAGTGTAAAGAGTCCCAAAACTAACTCATTAACAGCAGCACCACATGCACCACAGGTTGGCAGTGTAAAGAGTCCATGGGACTTTTTTCTTAGTACTTAATAAATTGTATATGTATGTTACACTATTAATTATTGTTTTGAAATACAGGTGCAAGGTGACCGTAGTGGAACTACAAGCACAAATATTGTTCAAGTTGATGAGAAAGAGGAAATGCTTCTCAAGCAAGAACAACAACATTTGGAATTGCTGAAACAAAAATAAAGAGCACCTATTTGGGAGCGTTATACCAGGTTTTATGAGGATCATCAACTTAAAGCGTTGTGCAATCATTGCAAGGAGAAGAAATTGTTCTGTCACCCGAAAAATAATGATACAAAGGCGTTACATGACCATATGGAAAAATCCATAAGTTATCCTCCTAATATAGAGGCTCGGAGTCTAAAACAGAAGGTGTTGATTTTTAGCAAAGGAAATGATGTGCTAGCAGTGGGGAGTACACAAGTGGAAATCACTAAGGCGTGTATTCGAATGATTATTTTAGATGAATTGCCATTTAGTTTTGTGGAAAGAGAAGGTTTTCGTGCTTTTTGTGAGAGAGCTTGCGCCTATTGGAAAGTCCATTCTCGTAAAACCGTTGCTAAAGATGTGATGAACTTGTTCTTACTAGAAAAGAATAAATTAAGAAACGAGTTGAATGGGCGTAGAGTATGTCTAACCACTGAAACTTGGACATCTGTTCATAATGTTAATTATATGGTCGTTACTGCCCATTTTATTGATGAAGAATGGGTGCTTCACAAGAGGATTTTAGCGTTTTGTGTCATTCCAAATCATAAGGGGGAATCCATAGCTAAGCTTTTGGAGGAGTGTTTGATTGATTGGGGTATAAAGAAGGTTTTGACAGTCACAGTTGAAAATGCTTCTGCGAACGACTCTGGATTAAGGGATTTGATCAAAAGAATGTCTTCATGGAAACCTAATGCACTTCTTCATGGAGGTAAGAATTTACATATGCGGTGTGTTGCAAACATATTGAATCTAATTGTTAATGATGGATTGGTTGAGGTTAATAAGTCTATTCAAAGCATTCGTAATGCGGTTAGATATGTAAGATCTTCTCCTCAAAGTTCAGATATGTTTAAGGAATGTGTTAAAAAAACTAATGTCGAGAGTAGAGGTTCTGTAATTATGGATGTCCCTACAAGATGGAATTCTACTTTCTTGATGTTGGAAGCTGCAATGAAATTACGGAAGGCTTTTGATAAATTGAGGCAGAAGATGATGGTCATTACAATGCTTACTTTTATGGGGATAAGAATGACAAGCCAAGGGAAGGGCCGCCAAATGATGATGATTGGGATAAAGCGCAACTGTTTGCTCAGTTCTTAAGACCTTTTTATGAAGTCACATTAAAGGTATGTTGTTCAAATACTCCGACAATACAAAATATATTTAGTGACATGATTAGAATCCATGGCATTTTAAGTCAATCGGCAAACAGTGCTTTGTCTTTAATTTCGAGGCCCATGCAGAACAAGTACGATAAATATTGGAGCAACATGAAAGAAATGAATGAGTATTTATTTACAGGTATGGTTCTAGATCCACGACAGAAACTAGAAGGGCTTGGTGACTATTTTGAGCTGATTTACGGGGTTTGCTGATGAAGTTGGCATATCATTGCAAAGGGTGAAATGTTTCTTAAATGAACTATATAGAAAGTATTTAGAAGATTTCCCATTGCATACTCAAGAACCTCAACAAAGTGACAGTGTAGTATTTGTAGTTCTCAAAAGTCTGGTGAAAGATCTTTAAATATGACAGAGTTTGACAACAGATTAGAGGAAAAGTTGGCAAGAAGGAAAGTAAAAAAGGCTGAAGTTGTTATAGCAACTGATGTGGAAAAATATCTTTTTGACCCCATTGAGGATGATGAGATTTCAAATTTTGATATACTAAATTGGTGGAGAGTGAATGAACATAAATATCCAACTCTGGCGCTTGTTGCAAGAGATGTTCTTGCAGTTCCGGTGTCAACTATTGCTTCAGAATCTTCTTTTAACACTAGTGGACGTGTTATTGATTCCTATCGTAGTTCCTTGAGTCCCAAAATGGTGGAGGCTTTGATATGCACACAAAATTGGTTTTTTAGTACTCATGTTGCACTTCATCATGAGCCCACCATCGCCGAAATAGAATTCTGTGAAGAAGTAGAAAATGGTAATTATGTTTGTTGATTGCTCTCTAATATCTTAAAAGTTATGAACTATTTTTGCTAAACATATGCTTGATATTGTCTTTAACTATATATTATTTTTTGTATAAATGTGTTAATCCAATAATCAACAAATAATGCGATGTTGCCTCCGAAGATATTTTACTGTCAACAGGTTACAGGTCAGTTGTTAATTTTACTGTCAACTTTTTTTTTCTCTTCTATTTATGCCTGTCGTTCCTTCCTGTAATCAGGCCTGAGTACTGCTTGAATCTTCAGGTGTGTAGCATTTGTGTTTAATATGGTTTTGTTTTGAGTAAAAAGTATGTTAGAAAGTATGATTCTTTTTGGGTTTGCTTGAAGTATTGTTAAGTCGCCTTGAATATCTTCCTTGTTTTCTCCTTTGTCTTTCTTGGTTTTTTTCATTGAATTACTTTCTTTTGTAATGCATTTAAATGGGAGCTGGTTTACAAAATTTAAGATTCATCTACTCAATTCCCAGATCAGTTATATATATTTCTCTTCATGAAACCATTAGGAAAATAAAAACTGCCGAGGCAGAACATTTTCATGCCTTCGAATACGGCCTATATTCCTAGGAATGACTAGTATTGCATTAGTCCTGATCTATAAATAATGTGCAAGGAATGCCCGTAGATGTAGAGGGAGAATGCTAGAAGAATACTAAAAAGAGAATTCCAAGTTAAAGGAAGTGAAAACAATGACTGATTCGTTCTGAAGTTTAGTGTAAGGTTGTTTTACAAAGTAGGTTTTCATTTTCTACTTGGGTTACTAAGTATAAAATGACTCAAATGAGTTTTTGAAAACTTGAGTTTTGTGGCCTGAGTACTGCTTGAATCTGCAGGTGTGTAGCCTGCTTGATGAATCTACACAGGCCTGTGTAGCCTGTGTAGCCTAAGTTTAACCTTTGTCAAATTCATCTCTCTATATTGTTTCGCCTTTATTTGTTTTGTTCCTTCTCTTTAGAGATTTTACTCGGCTAAACTTCTTTAACTGGTTCTCTTGCATTTCTCTATAATACACCTCATTTTATCTCCTTTGTCTGCCTAAATTATGTCAGCTGTATTTTCTTTTATGCATTCATTTGCCTAACTGCATTTCTCTGTTATAATCCTTATTGCATTATTATACCTATCTGCATCTTTTGCACTTTAAGTATGAGTGCATTCTGATTTTATGCTTGCATTTTAGCTTTTACTACTGATTTGTCTGGTGTTTCTGAACTTCCATTTTTTTACCTTTATTACTGCAATGCACTCAATCTGATGTTTCCAAAAAGAATTATTAGGACAAAAATATTATACTGTTACTGCAATGATTATCCTTTCTCTTCTTTCATTGTCTCCTTGGTCTTTGATTCAGGCAATGGTTTCAACTTATTTTTTTCATTCCAGGTTCAGATGTTCAAGGTGGTGTTTTGGTGGAGAAGTGCTGAATGTCCCAAGTTTTTTGTTAGAAGTAGTAACTAATTTACTCTGATTCTACTGATGTTTGCTCAATTCTTTTGCTATATTATCTATATACTTTATTATATTAATATGAGTGTGTAGTTTTTTAAGTTTTTTTGACTTAAAATGTTTGTTATTCAATATTAAAATGGTAGTTTTTTGTTGGTTCAAAACGATACCGAACCGAATTGACTCTTACAGAATTCACCCCGAACCGATAAGGTTCCATCTTTTTAATAGTGTTTCCCGAACCGTACCGAACCGAAATATTAAAAGTAGGGAGGGAGTATGATAGATTAAATACCGACCCGAAGTGTCCCAAACCCACCCCTACAAACATTATTGTCCTGAGAAAAAGCAATAAAAGCAAATATTTTGGTTGCTCGCAACAATCGTCTTTCCTCCCTACAGAGTTGTTACAAATTGTTGGGGTATAAATGGAATTTTCTTAGCGTTGCATCTGTACGAAAGTCGATTCCAGAACCTTAGACAAGCGAAATTAGATCAACTAGTCTGAAAAGAACCAATTTTACTTCAACATTTACCGAATTCATCCTGATATTGGGTTATGAATCAGGTGCAGTATTATATAGAATCATTTGAGTTTCACGGGTGGGTTTGTAGTTAAGTATCAATTCTATTTAATAAACCAAGTAATTTGTCAGTAAGGAATTCATGTTTCTGATTTAACTTTTTTGGTGAGCACAAGTTTGGGGTTAATTGAAGACATAAATTGGATAAAATCAAATATTGGCTAAGGTTAATCTTTTCTTTGTAAGTAAAAATTGCAAAATTTTAATTTGTATTTTTCTATTTTCTGCCATAATGTTAAAGATTTATGTTTCAAAGGTGACGAGATTCATTATCTTGATATTAAGAGTCTTAACCCCAAGTACGGTTATGGTCCTGGTTCATCCGGATATCACTGGACCCGGATCCGATTAAAAAAGGTGGGTCTCAGTCCTAATTTAGTGGACTCGAACTGGATCCGATTAAAAATCTAATACCCGTTGAATCCGAATAGTTATTGGTTCTTTGAAATCAATAATATTTTTTGATAAATTTATTTTATCTTCTTCATGTTGGCTTGAATCTAATAAATTTTCATAAGAAAATATTGTAATATCTATATAAATGTTTTATCTTAAAATTAAATATAAGGAAAAAATGGAAGAAAAAAAAACAATCCAAACAAAACTAAACGAAACCTTAAAAATTTGAGTAAAATTAGCAAAAAAATAATATATATTTTGATACATGATCCGCGGGTATCCGGTGGCCGTTAAAACCCGAAAACTTATCGTTTATTAATAGTTCTACCCCGGGCACCAATATTATTAATGGGTCTAATTGATATAATTTTAATAGTGGTAAATAAAGTGTTCGATTCTCGAACTTGTGAAGGTAACGATTTTAGAAAATATTGGATGTAATCTAAATTAATAAAAATCAGGAAAATAAACTAGAGAAGATTTTTAGAAAATATGGAGAAAACTAGGAATCAGGGTTCAGTTATTTCTAACAATTTATGTGATTAATCATGTAATTCTTTTTAACAATTTAATTCAATGTTTGCCAAAAATATGTTTTCTAGAAGAATAATTGTAAATCCAAAGCATGGGACATCAAGAGTAATTAACTAAGCATGACCCATCAAAAGAGAACACAACTATTTAATAAAAACCATTTTTTATAATTTAAATCCATGCAAATAATAATAAAAGAATTAAAAATAATTAATTAAAAATAGACTTACCACATAAAATTGAAAGATAAACCTCCTTCATCATCCCAGTAAATATACTTAGCTCATGGTGGAGAAAACTTGCTCAAAAGACCTCTTCATTGCTC
>JAJJMC010005899.1:1543960-1652698 GCA_023531435.1 Papaver californicum
AGGAGAACGAAAGAGGGCATCGGGATAAGAGGGACCCACTAATAAATCTATAAATAGTAGAGAGCATTCAACAGAGAAGGGGTCGGAAAATTGAAGTGAAGAAAGGCTAAGGAAGATTTATCAAAGCAGAGGAAAAAAGATCATTAGGTATGTATATACTATGTAAGATTAGAACTGGGAAGGGGGGACCTTCATAATTTATTTTCTTGATCTTTAAAGATAATGGATTTGTAACTGTAATTTGATCAGATTTATGATCTGCAATTGAATGAATTGTTAAAATGTTTATCAAATCATTGGTTTTAAAAGGGATTCTGTGAATCGAATTGTAAGTTAGAATCTTTATGTTTACTGTATTGTCATTAAATCATTGGTTGTTAATGTCAATGGGAATTTTGGCATAAACAATTTGGCGCTAGAAATAGGGACTGAGTTAAAGGATTTATCCTACCTGTTCATGAAAAATGGATTTTTCTATTATTGATGTATTTCAAAGGTAAAGAAATTTAATAAAAAGAATTTGGTGTTTTTAAGCAGCATTCTGGCTTAATTTAATTTTACCCAGCAAGTGATTTTTTCGCATAATAACCTCTATGTGATATGAAGAATGGAAATGGAATCTCATTGAAAAGGAAAAACTTTTAAGTTTAAATGAGTCTGTTTAAATGTTTTATCATAAACATATTTTTTAAAGATCATAAAGATAATTTTCTGTCATTTTCTTTTTTAATAATCTGTTGAGAGATTATTTGGCTAACTTTTGAAAGATCATTAGAATTCAAGAGAAGAAAGCAAATAATCAACAAATCCAGAAGAAAAATGTCTCAAGAAGCAGGCTCTGGGAACCAAGACAGTAACGATAGGCAAAGATACAGACAAAGGGAAGTTGAGAGTGATCCAGAACAACAACAGAGTGATGTGGGAAATCATTCACCTATCCATGAGTTAACACCAAATGCCATGTCACAAAATCAGCTGTCACGTCATGAGAACTCAGGAAATGATGTAAATTATCTTCAAAATCTGATGAGAGAAATGAATGAAATAAGAAGAGAACAGAGGGCCAGTCATGATAAAATTGAATTATTAACCAGAGAAAATCAAGCCTTAAAAAATGCAATTCAACGTGAACAGAGACAGGCTGTAACTGGATCACGAAGTCAAGAAACAATTTCTGGAAGGCGACCATCCAGAAACGAAAGGGAAAATCAGGATCAGAGGATGGTATTAGTAGGATCATCATCACGAGCCAGGAGGCAGCGGGAAAATCAAAAAATTCAACGTGCACAATGGCAAAAATGTATGGAAGCGATGGAGAAAATGAAAGAAGAGATAAAAGGACTAAAAAATAAAGAAGGGGGAAGAATAGAAGAGGTGTTGAAAGAGGCTAAGCGCACACCGCTGGCTCACCGGTTGACGAGTGTTCCATTACCAAGAGAGTACAGTATCCCTGTATTTGAATGTTATGATGGCACGAAGGACCCAACCTCACATTTAAAGTATTACAATCGAGTGATGTCACGATGGGACGGACACGAAGCAATAATGTGCCGATGTTTCCCCTCAAGTTTAACAGGTTCAGCATTGTTATGGTATGATAGATTGCCAGAGAGTTCCATTGAATGTTATTCACAACTAGTGAGGAAATTTCTTGAAGCTTACATGTACAACAAGCCCGTTGATTCGGGAATAGATAGATTATATTCTCTCACATCGTGGCCAGAAAAAACGATCCGGTCTTATACATCCCGATGGCATACGGTTTGTCAAGCAATTGGAGATGTTGACTCAAGTACAACAATAAATCATTACAAGTGGGGAATCGCTGACCGGAGATGTCAGCTTTTTATTGATTTTCATCGTAACAATCCCAAGACCGAGGGATAGCTCAGAGAGATAATAGAAACATGTGCAAGATTGCAAGATGTGCAGGAACAAGGTCCGAGAAGTAGTTCACGAAATCAGGGAAACATGAAAAAGACAAATTCAATTGAGGTATCACCAGAACAGAAAAAGAAATTTCCTCATAAATCAGAACCAAAGGAATCAAAGCGCCCACGGCAAGGGGATAATAAAACTTTTGTGCAGCGATTTCAAGAAAGAGTGTTTACAAAACTCAATATCTCATATACTGAATTATTCGAAATCATAAAAGCTAAACCAGATTTTCAATGGCCATCATCAAAAGGCAATCAGCCTGAGTTCACGCAACGATCAAAAGATTATTGTGAGTACCACTGTAATAAAGGACACGCAACAGAAAATTGCAAGAATTTTATTATGCTGGTACAAAAAATGATAGATGCAGGAGAGTTGAAAGAATATATTCAAAGGACCGAAGCAATAGCCAGACCCGACAAAGGCAAAGCAGTGCATATTCCATATAACGAACACACCATTAATATGATATCATTCTCAGAAAAACGAGATACAGATATGAATACTGCAATTAATAAAAAGTTGTGTAAAAGGATTCGAGATCATGAAATTTTTAAGGTATCGGGAAGGATAACGAAAGCCTGGGAAGACTGGATGGCATCCCCTTTAACTTTCTCAGCACGCGAAGTAAATCAAGAAATTGAGATGCACAATGATCCCTTAGTCCTTACATTGCCGATGTCAGGATGGAATGTTAGAAAAATTCTTATGGATGGGGGCAGTTCTTTGAACGTATTGTTTCATGACACATTTTGCAAAATGGGACTCGCAAAAGACCAATTAATCCCATCCCGGTATGTAATTTATGGGTTCAATGGAATGCCTCAAGACCAGAAGGAGATAAGACTTGCAAGTATCAGTTGGACCGATTAACATTTTAACAAGATTCAGTGTAGTAGATGCTCCATCTCCGTACAACGCAATAATAGGGAGACGTTGGGTGCACCAGTTAAAGGGTGTAATTTCCACTTATCATCAATATTTGCGATTTCCAACACCGCAAGGCGAAATGGAAATCAAGGGAGATCAAGATGATGCGAAGTATTGTATAATGGCGGAGGTAAGAATGCATGAAGAGCAGGAACAACAACAGCGTGAAAAGAAGAAAAACCGTAGGAACGAAGCAAAGGAAGATGAGATCAATCAGTATTTGAACAGAAACACCGAACAAAAGTCAACAAATGAGTTAGGAGAAAGCAGCAAGAGTCAAGAAAATTCAATAAGTCAGCAGTTCGAAGGACCCTCATAGCAATTAAAGGGAACTCCAACTTCGATCGGGAATCCAAAACCAATTTTCACTTTTATAGAAGAAACTAAAATTGTAAATATTGGAACTTCAGAATGGCCTAAGCAAGTGCGAATTGGAACATTGATGAAAGAAGACATGGAGCAAAGTTTAATCAAGTTACTTCGTGATTTTGTAGATATATTTGCATGGAAAATGGAGGATATGCCCGGAATAGATCCGAGTATTGTACAACATGAATTACAAATACGTCCCGATGCTATACCATTTCGACAACGAATACGAAAGGTTGCACCAGAGTATCACGATCCAGTCGAAAAGGAATTAACAAAGCTTCTGAGTGCAGGATTCATTCGAGAAGTGCGATACCCAACGTGGATTTCTAACATGGTGATCGTTCCAAAAAAGAACGGTGGAGTAAGAATCTGTATAGACTTCACCAACTTGAATAAAGCATGCCCAAAAGATAGTTATCCACTTCCTAATATTGATCAGTTGGTAGATGCTGTAGAAGGCCATGAGGCAGTATCTTTTATGGATGGTCAGTCGGGATACAACCAGATTGCACTTGCTGAAGCAGATCAGGAACACACAACATTCTTCACTCCCCGGGGGTTGTATTGCTATACCAGGATGTCGTTTGGATTACGAAACGCGGGAGCAACATATCAACGATTGGTTGATGCAATTTTTAAACCTTGGATCGGACAAATATTAGAAGTTTATGTGGATGATATGTTGGTAAAAAGCAAATTATCTATCGACCATCTTGAAGACCTCGCTGAAATGTTTGTGCATTACGGAAATACAAGATGAAAGTTAATCCGGATAAGTGCACTTTTGGTGTTACTTCGGGACGTTTCTTGGGTTACTTGGTTACAAAAAATGGAATTTAAGTTGATCCAGCAAAGATCCAAGCAATAACAGATATGCCATCACCCATCAGTATTAAAAGTGTACAAAAATTAAATGGATGTCTGGCTTCTTTAAGCAGATTTATTGCCAGATCATCAGAACGGTGCAAACCCTTCTTTGATATACTCAAGAAGCAAAATAAATTTGAATAGAACGATCAATGTGAACAAGCTTTCCAAAGCATAAAAAAACATCAAGCTACATTGCCAGCATTACAGAAACCGAAACCAGAAGAGATATTAACTTTATATACAGCGGCAACGGAAGATGCAATCAGTGCAGTGAAGGTATGAACTAATGAGAAGACAGAAAAATCGATATATTATATCAGTAAAACCCTTAATTCGGCAGAAAGAAATTACACTAAAATTGAACAACTCATATTATCATTGGTCTTTGCCACTCAAAAGTTACGTACCTATTTCCTCACATATTATGTTTGTGTCCCGAGCAAGGCACCGTTACAATCAGTATTGAAGAATACAGGAAAAGTGGGAAGGATCGCCAAATGGAACGCTCAGCTAGAACAATTCAACATCATTTATGAGTTACAAACTGCGCAAAAATCTCAAGTTTTAGCTGACTTCCTTGCAGATTTCCCGATTGAAGAAGAATATGAAATTCAAGGTCCGATAGCTGGGGAAAAAGCAGCTAACTTATTTAAAAACTTTTTTATTAAATTTTTTATCTTTATTTTTTATCTATGATTAAAGGATTACCAGGGTGCAAGGAAGAGGACCCACAAGATATTCTGAACTCAACAAACTCTCAAAGGTGGGAAGTCTTTGTTGATGGGTCCCGAAACAAAGAAGGAGCAGGAATTGGCATTGTGATAACTGCACCAATGGGAGGGCGAATGACGCATTCATTTCGTCTTGAATTTGAAGAACATACAAATTACATAGTAGAATATGAAGCTGTAGTTCATGCTTTAAAACTCATCATCGAACTAGGAATCAGCAATGTTCGACTCACAAGTGATTCACTGTTAGTAATTCGACAGGTCGAATTAAAATATCAAACACTTGATGCAGATTTAGCACAATATAAAGATCTTGTTCAAATTCTAGCAAATCAAATCCCAAACATTATTTTTCGGCATCTATCCCGAGACAAAAACCGACATGCTGATGCTTTGGCATTTATTTCCTCCATGGTAAACGACCCTAATATTACGACAATAAAAGTCGGAAGGATATATGAACCATCCATCCAGATAAGAGCACTTCATAACATAGAAGAAAATATGACAGAAGAAATTAATAATCCCGTGATACGAAATGCTCTATCTATGCCACAACAAATATATGTTTAACCAAGTGAATCAGATTGGAGGATTCCGATCCATCAATATCTACAAGATAACATATTACATTCCAATTTTCAAGAAGCAAGAAAAATTCAACTCAAATCAGATAATTACCAGCTTCGGGATGGAATTTTGTATCGAAAATCATTCCTCGGGCCATTATCCCGATGCCTAGCACAAAAGGAAGGAATTCGGATACGCAAAGAAATATATTATGGGGATGCGGGAAACCACAGTGGAAGGCGATCACTTGCATTGAAAGCCAAAACCCAAGGCTATTATTGGATATCCATGCAAAAGGACTCAAAAAACATGGTACGAAGGTGTGAAGAATGCCAACGATTCGCAAAGAAAATCAAAGCACCTGCCACAGAGCTAAATTCCATACTCAGTCCGTGGCCATTCGCAAAATGGGGGGTAGATATTGTTGGTCCGTTAGCTGAAGGAACCAAAAAGAGGAAATATTTAATAGTGGCTACCGATTATTTCACCAAGTGGGTAGAGGCTAAAGCATTAGCTCGGATCAGAGATTCCGATGTGTTCACATTTTTATTTGAAAATATCATATGCAGATTTGGGATCCAAGCAGCCATAGTTTCTAATAATGGACATCAATTTCAAGGAAAGAACATCGATATGTTGTTTGAAGCATATAACATTCAGCAATACAAGTCCACACCATTCTATCCCCAAAGTAATGGACAAGCTGAATCCACAAATAAAACAATTGCAATAAATCTGAAGAAGACATTGGATGGATATCACAAGCGTTGGTGTGAACAATTGCATAATACACTATGGGCGTATCGCACCACAAGAAAAGAGTCCACTGGAGAGTCACCCTTCCTTCTCACATACGGGACAGAAGCAGTCATACCAACATAAGTCATTCTACCCACGACTAGAACAGAAGCATGGGAGAAAAATTTAAATACGGATTTAATGGTACAAAAGTTGGATGATTTAGAAGAAAAACGAGAAGTGGCACTCCAGAAAATGGAGAATTATCAAAGAAGGTTGGCACACGATTATCACAAAAGGGTCAAGACACGAAACTTTGTCCAAGGACAATATGTTTTACGACAAATCCCAGAATATCATCGGGACAAAAGTGCTGGAAAGTTCGCACCAACTTGGGACGGACCATATATAATACAAGCATCAGAGGGACAAGGATCGTATTATCTCCGAAATATGCAAGGAGACACCTTATAACATCCTTGGAATGCACAATACTTAAAGCTTTATTATCTATAATGAACAGCACAACTATGGTGGCCAACACAGGTATTAAAGTCTTTATCCAATCCTTATCTAACAATAAAATTCTTTGTGAGGTTATACTTACAATCAAATTCAAATACAGGAACATCTTATTCTGGAAAACGCTACGATTGGCGACATAATCAAAATTCAAATCCAGGAACATCTTATTCTGGAAAACGCTACGATTGGCGACATAATCAAAATTCAAATCCAGAAACATCTTATTCTGGAAAACGCTTCGATTGGCGACATAATCAAAATTCAAATCCAGGAACAACATATTATTGGCGACATAATCAAAATTCAATCCTAATACCAAAGAGGTAAATGTCCTTTTAGAATTTTAATAATTCAAAATTTCTACCTAATTTATGGTTATCATTTTCAGAGTACGTTCGGGACCAACCCTGTATCTTACCCCTGGCCCGGGTTTGTTTCGTATGTGTGGGATCTCGAATTATATGTTTTGAGGTATATACACTTCAATCCATTGTACTCATGAAACAATATGATTAACCTAAAGATTTCATAATCATATTTTGTGCAGGGACAATATTCAGAGCACATTCAACTAAAAAAGTGGAAGATCACAAAATGATGTTTTCACCTACAATAAGTCAAACTTCAAAATAACAAAGCATCGAGACACAAGAACAGAATATCGAAAGATGCAAATACAACTAGGCTTCAGAGTTGGACCGTTGGGACGGTTGAGGAGAAACTATCGGGACGGTAACACGACCATTCAAAACAAACGGATCGGCTTGAGCATGCTCCAAGGAAGAATTGAATGACATCGTAATTTTTGCCTTGGCATCTTGCCTCACCCAGACGATATAAGCATGCCTATAATTGATTTCTGCTTGAAGATCTTTAATCTTTTGTTGATCCTTCTCTACTTTCTCTTTTTCAGCATTTAATTCCTTTAACAGCTCATCTGATCTTGATTGTACTTTTATAATTTCCTGTTCTTGAGCACTCAACTGAGATTGCGAATCTCGAAGCTTGATAGTATACAGAGCCACATTTTTCTCTGAAGTTTTCAGCTCTTCTGTAATATTTGCTATGGTGTTATTTGCAATGTTGAGTTCAGCTCCTGACACTGTTGCTCGTCCATTGGCTTCATTAATCTTTCTCTCTAGCACTGAAAACCAGAATGAATATCAGATAAACCATACAATACCTTCAATAAAACAAGCATATAACTCAAGCATATACCTCTAGCTACAGACTTGAACTCTGCTTCTTTAAGGGTTAAAGTTTTCAGAACTTCCTGATATTTGGATTCAGCTCTATTACGTCTCCAAGTATTCAACTCAATACTATCGGACAACTGTGCTAATTTCTCCTTAACCAGTTCCATATCCATATTTACTTCTCTTGCATGACTGTTCAACTGATTCATCCTACGCTGGAACCTAAACAGGGATTCCAAGTCTCCCTCTGAACCCATAAATGAATTGCAAAACTTCAAAACAAAAAAAAAAGAAAAAAAAGAGAGAAGAAGTACGATCTATAGGTTCGTACCCAATACTGCAACGAACTATAGGTTCGTACCCAATATAAGTACGATATAACCTATAGAGGTACGAACCCAAAATGTAATACAAACTAAGAGGCAAGGAGCGAACCTTGATTCTGATCCTGAAGCTTTTGATTTTGATCCTCAAAATTTTGAAGTTGTTGTTGTTGCTGTTGTTGTTGTTCTTGTTGTTGTTGAAGTTGTTGTTGAAGATTGTTGTTTTGCTGCTTGAGATTTTCAATTTTTTGCTGCAAATTTTCATATCCGCTTTTTGCCTTTATTACTTCATTCTTGAGCATCAGCTCCATCATTACGGCCCGAGCCTTATAAAATTTGTAGCTGCAAATGTTTAATCGGTACCATATTTAAGCTGAGCGAGAGCTTGCTGTGGAAAAGAATACGACGGACCCTCTGCAACAGTAAGAACTTCATTTAAAGAAGTAGGAAGTCTGAGCGAGTACGATTGATCGAAATACTCGTTTTCGAACCAAGCGTCCCGAGTACTATCCAGTGAAGCAACACCGAATGAAGTCCGCAGCCTAGCAATTAAAGCACTATCGGATTTCGTTGAATCGTGCTGAGCGGAAGTATTCAGAAACCCTTTAGAAACAAACCATTGAAAGGCTTCATCTTCTTCGCCTGCAAGAGTGATTCCCTCATCCTCTTCAGAGAAGGGCCATTGAATGAAGGGTTCAGCATCAAGCATCTCGTCATCGCTATCATCAGCAGAAGCGGAAGATTGAACTAATGTCCCGATGGGGGCATTTGATGGATGAATGACCCCAGGAGCATTTTCATCCCCAACAGGGCTCGGGACATTAGGAACAACTAAAGTTGAAACGCTTGGAACTATGTTTTCCACATTCACCCCTTCAGAAATCTCATTTCCTTGTTCCTCCACAACAACATCCACAGCAACATTTTCGTTTCCAATATTTTCTTCAACCGCAACAGCTTCGTTCACTTCCTCCATATTTTCTTCCTCAATAGCAATATCGTCTGTTTCTTCTTGAGGTAATCCAGAAAAGACTGTTATTGAACCGCTACATGGAGCAGTGGACTCTATGTCAAAGGTAAAAGGAAGGGGAGAAAAGGAATCATAGATGATGGTGGGAGCAGTGGTGGTAGGAACAGCTTCAGAAATGGATTGGGTTATTGAAGGCTGCTCCGAAGAAAGAATTGGTTCCCCCACGCTAACAGGAACAGCATTGATGATAACATGCTGTCCCGATAGTAATGTACGGACCGAACCTTCAGCGTCCTGTCCCGTAGCAGTGATAAGAGCGGAATTGCTGGACCCCCCAACTGAATAATCTCTAATTTCCCCTTCCTCTACTTCGGAAGGATACGTTGGTCTTCTCAACTTTTTCTTCTTCTTTTCTTCAGGGAAAACTAATTTTCGTTTTCCCTTACCTTCAACAACTTCTTCCTCAACTCTTTGCCTACCTTCAACGATTTGAATACCAAGACTTGGGCGAGGAGGAGGAGGAGGAACATCGTTCTGAAGTTCAGAATCGGGTTCAACCTGAAACACAAACATTTGTCCCGTAAGAAAAAATTCAATGGTAGTTCGGGACAATATTAAAATAAAGGATAAAACGAACCTTATAATCAAACTTATAGTCCATAAAATTTAACCGCCAAGGACAATAGCTTGGGAAACGATTACGAAGTCCTTGAATTGCATCTTTGGAGATGTTACTGTAAATCCAAGGACCTTCAAATACAATTGGAGTACGGTACCACTTATAGTCATGATCCTGATGAATTCTTTCTTTTGTGGGAAAATCAAGTTTGGTGTGGGGAACATATTTGATTTTGGGATCGTCGACTTCATATAATAAGGGAAATCCCGAAAGACATTTGCGAACGGGGCTAACGCTCCATTTCACGTAATTCTTCTTGGTAATGCAATCTCCATATGTAGTGTGAAAATTTTCAACGGTATAACTGCTACGTTCTGTAAAATCTGGAACGTAGCAAGTAAGGTTAGTCCGCCCTTCGCTTCGGAGACTACACTCATCAAGGATACGCCACCAATTTCCATTATATTGAGTAATGGATCGAGCAAGTCCATGAGGAGAATCACCACGAGTAGCAAGGACTTCATATTGAAAATGATTTTCTTCTTCATACAAAGGGATACGAAGCCCGGCCTCCAAAGCACCAGCAGAAATCAGTAAACTATTGGAAGAATAGTTAAAGCTTCGCATCGCACCTAAAGTTAATACATCAGTATTTCTGTCAAAGAATGAGACTTTAAAATCTTCAAGGTCATGTCTTCTCTTAAAAATTTTCAATATTAATCGACCGGTAACTGTAAGTCGCTTGAGACCGCTTATTTCTAGGGGCCGGATTAACGGCTATAGAAGCTTCAAGAGCTAGATTACGAGCAGGTCGAGACACAGCATACCTAGAAGAAGGAACTCTTAAAGATCTTCCAGACTCTTGGTGATCACCAGCAGCATTGGGATTTCTGGAAGACATACCGCTTTATCAGAAAAGGAAATTTCAAAGGATCAATATGTGTAGGAATCAGTTCAATCATATCTGTTAAAAGCTAATCATGATTAAATATTAAAGTAGGATACAAAAGGTAAAAAATCCTCAAACATACCTGGAGAAAGAAGATAAACAATTACTTAATCAAAGGTAGAATAAATGTGATTGACGCAAAAAGCTCCTGAACAGTTGGGAGAACGAAAGTATTTGAAAAATTCAAGGAAGATAAAGAGCAGCAACTTTAAGAGGTAAAAACAAAAGTGAAACAGACCGCATCGTATTTAAAGCGAAGAATAGAAACCGTCATAATTTGAAAAGGCATTAATTAAGGCAAAGATTTGATTTCCTCGAAAAAAGGGTAACTGAAACAAACGTGATAATAAAAGTTACTGCTTGCAAAAAGTTCGCGTAACGTGTGAAAAGAAGTAACGATAAAACAGAAGGTAATAACTGTTCTTCCAATTTTTTCAAAACCTTGGATCGACCGTTAAAAGTTTTCGAAAAAAGAAGAAGAAGGGGGCAAGTTGTTAAGAAATAAAAGAAGGACGACACGTGTAAAACGATTAACGAAGGAGACAATGAAACTAAGAAGAATGAGAAGCACACAATCAAAGCCAAATCGAAGGATCGAACAAGGACAGATGTGAAAGACTGAGTAAATCTCTGCATGATCGACACGTAAGATCGGGAAAGTAATATCACACTGATCGAAACAGATAGCATTAAATGCTTATGGAACGGTAAAGTAGAAGTAATGATGTATGTGGAGCGGGAAAGTAAGAATAATAATGAACGTGGAACGGGAAAGTAGAAGTAATGATGGATATGGAGCGGAAAAGTAGGAGTAATGATGAACGAGGAGCGGAAAAGTAAGACGATAATTATTTTGAATCATACGACTGACACATATGATCGGGACAAAGTTGATTCTCAAGAAACGAAGAACACGTGTAAATCATGCAAGGTAATGGACCAAAAAGCAAAAGGCATGACCTGTCAATCGTATAATCATCCCGATCCAAAGATAATAAGGAGAACGAAAGAGGGCATCGGGATAAGAGGGACCCACTAATAAATCTATAAATAGTAGAGAGCATTCAACAGAGAAGGGGTCGGAAAATTGAAGTGAAGAAAGGCTAAGGAAGATTTATCAAAGCAGATGAAAAAAGATCATTAGGTATGTATATACTGGGTAAGATTAGAACTGGGAAGGGGGGAACTTCATAATTCATTTTCTTGATCTTTAAAGATAATGGATTTGTAACTGTAATTTGATCAGATTTATGATCTGTAATTGAATGAATTGTTAAAATGTTTATCAAATCATTGGTTTTAAAAGGGATTCTGTGAATCGAATTGTAAGTTAGAATCTTTATGTTTACTGTATTGTCATTAAATCATTGGTTGTTAATGTCAACGGGAATTTTGGCATAAACACCTTCTGTGCTACAATTACTGAATGGTCAGGCAGTCTTTATGTTTATCCAACAATAACAGAGAGCAGGCCTCGTGGGTTTGAGTATCAGGGCTTAGGCAGTAATGATGAATCTTGGCTAAAATGTTCTAAAATATAATTTCACCAATACATATAGCATTGTGTGGCACTGTCAATATGGACGCCAACAAGGAAATTAAGGTTGTTTCTCTGGGAATATGATGGTGGAACAAATACAGTGAATGTGGTGTATCCAGAGGTTCTCCTCTGACCCATCTTGAAGGTGAGTTAGATTTAAAAACGGGAAGAAATATGTGGTGGTTTGATGTGGTAATGATGAACCACTATGTGAAAGTGTTTATGGCGGAATATCCAACAAGGTAGAATACATTCATTTATATAGAGATTATACAACGTGATTTTCGTATATGATAAATATAAGCAATTTACAAGACAAATACAAAGTATAACTATCTGAAACATGAGATAAAAACTTCAGTTGATGATTAGCAAATCTTTTGACTAATTCGTAACAGTTTGATTTCCATATCTTAACAATTCCCCTCAAGCCTTACGTGGGATATCCCTAAGTGAAAGTTTGCCAATCAGAAACTTGAAACGAGGGCTTAATAAACCTTTTGTAAATAGATCAGCAACCTGGTCATAAAAGCAAATGTATAAAACAGACAAAGCTCTTTTAGCTATTCTTTCACGGACAAAATGATAATCGACATGCACATGTTTTGAGCGAGAATGTTGTATCAGATTAACTGCCATATATGTTGCAATGATATTATCACAAAATAAAACAGGAGGATGCTTTAAAAAGACTCCCATATCATTCAATAAATATTGCATCCAGGTGATTTCCGCAACTTTCAAGGCGAGTGCTTGGTATTCAGCTTCGGTGGTGGATTTAGAAACTGTAGATTGCTTTTTAGAGGTTCACGAAATGAGATTGCGTCCTAAAAACACACAATTACCTGTTGTGGAGTGAGCATCATCAGGACTTCCAGCCCATCAGCATCGGAGTAAGCTGTCAACTCCAAGGAAGAATTAGCAGTAAAGGATAAACCACGACCTAAAGTACCTTTTAAGTAACGAAGTGTACGTTTGACAGCAAGAAAATGAACATCAGCGGGCATGTGCATGAATTGACTGACTTGATTAACCGTATAAGTTATATCAGGCCGCGTCATTATTAAATACTGTAATGCACCTACCAAACTCCGATATATAGTAACATCTTTAAACAAAACACCACCAGAATTTTTAGAGAGTTTGGAGCCAACAGAGACTGGGGTATGAACTGGTCTGGAATGAAGCAAACCCATGTGTTTTAATAGATCAATGATATATTTATTTTGAGTGGAAAGAAGAGTTTCTGAAGAACGATTCACTTCCATACCAAGAAAATAATTTAGTGGTCCTAAATCAGTTATTGAGAATTGATTGGTTAGAGCAGCAATTAAGGATTGAACTAAACGACTACTTGAACCAGTAAACACAATATCATCAGCACAAAGTAATAAAATCATGATTCCATGAGATGAATGATAAATAAACATAGAATAGTCTGACTTGGAAGATTTGAAACCAATCTCTAAAAGATATGATGCAAAACGATTAAACCAAACTCGAGGAGCTTGTTTTAAACCATATAATGCTTTATGTAACCTGCATACATGATTGGGAAAATTAGGATCAATAAAACCTGGTGGTTGTTCCATATATACTTCTTCATCAAGATCGCCATGTAAGAAGGCATTTTTGACATTAAGCTGTCTAATAAGCCAATTACGGGTAACAGCAAGACTAAGCACCAGACGAATGGTAACGGGTTTTACTACGGGACTGAATGTCTCATTGTAATATATACCATATTGTTGATAGTATCCTTTAGAAACTAGACGCGCTTTGTGCCGGTCTAAAGTACCGTCAGATTTTTGTTTCACTCGATAAACCCATCTACATCCTACAACGTTCATGTTGGGATGTCTAGGAACCATAGAAAAGGTTCGATTCTTTAACAGTGCCTGAAATTCGTTGACCATGGATGTTTTCCAAACTGGAATTTTTATACCTGGAGAGAAACATGTTGGTTCCGTTGGAATATTTTGGTGACAAGAAGCTAAGAAGGATGCAGGTACAAGATGTCGAGTTGCCAGAAATAATTTAGGAACTTAAGGTTTAGAAATACCTGATTTTGACCGTGTATGTATTATACGTGGAACAACTTGATCGGTTGACGGCGGCGCCAAAGAAGCCTCTTGCGTAACAATTCGCATAGGTTGTGAGATTTCTGCAATTTGAGTAGAATATGGAGATGGTGAGGGAATATATTGTACATGAGAAGAAGAATTTTATGGCTCCATAGTAGGTACAGAACTGGAAGATGGATTTGTAGTATTTACATTAGTACCCACATGAGTAGTGGTGTTAGGAACCGATGGCAAACTTTCTATTTGAACTGGAGAGGGAGAGATAAACATAATAGGATTTGAGAGAGATATTGATATTTGTTCTGGAGATAGAACAGATGGGTGAGGAGTATTTGCTGGCCAGATTAATTCAATCTATGGATTAGGATTAAATGGTGGAGTAGGAACAATTGATTTTGTAGCATCAAATGGAAAATATGTTTCGTCGAAAACGACATGACGGATAACATAAATACGATTTGTAGCAGGTTCAAGGCACTGATACCCTTTATGGTTTTCATTGTAACCTAAGAATATACAAGTTTTAGTTTTTGGATCAAATTTATTCTTGTTATAAGGTACCATGCAGGGAAAACATCGACATCTGAAAACTTTCAAGTATGAGTAATTGGGCTTCCTATGAAGTAACAATTCAAAGGGAAATTTGTTTTGTAAAATAAGAGAAGGAAGTCTATTTATTAGATCGATAGAAGTTGAAAAAGCTGTTGTCCAGTATTCCAAAAGTAATGAACTTTGTGTAAGCAATGCCATACTGGTTTCTACTACAAATCGAATTTTGCGTTCTGCCATGCCATTTTGTTGTGGTGTGTGAGGACAAGAGAATTGATGGAAAATGTCATTAGCAAGTAGAAAGTATTTTAACACAATAGCGATAAACTCTCCACTACCATCAGATTGTAGGATTTTTATGGTTGAGGAGAAACAATTTTCGACAAGATTTTTAAAGCTTTTAAAACATTGAGAAACTTGTGATTTTGAATGATGGAAATAAGCCCATGTGAAACGAGAATAATCATCCACCAATATCAAAAAATATTTAAAACCATGAGAAGAAGTTACGGGAACAGGACCCCATAAGTCCGAATGAACTTCAAAAATTGGATGTTTGATCTTGAATCAGAAGATACAAAAGGAAGACGATGGTGTTTTGCTGCTAAACAACTGGGATAAATATCTAAAGAACTAAATTTAGAATTCAAAACTACACTATTGTCGGAGGCTAGAGTAGAGTGTGTCCGTTTATTTGGATGGCTAAGTCACATATGCCATATATGAGATGGAGCACAAATGTTAAGAAATGCTACTGGAGAAGAGGAGGAATTAGGAAAATCAGCACCGCTTCTTATTGGAAACAACCCGTTCGCACTCCTTCCTTTGAGCACCACTTTTCCCGATTGTCGTTCCTCTATAAAAAATCCAAAATGATCAACAAGAAAAACATAATCATGATCTTTAGTTAATTGAGCAACAGACAATAGATTTTTAGGGATACCGGGGACATGTAAAACATTACGAAGTTGGATTGAAGAATGTGGTGTTTGTAAAGAGATGTACCAATATTAAAGATCAGCAAATACATACCATTACCAACCAAAACTTGGTCGGTACCATTGTATTCAGTGTGGTTCATCATGGTTGCGACATCATTAGTCATATGGTGCGTAGCTCCAGTATCGAGATACCAAGCAGAATCAAATGGGTTAGCACCAACGTTCATAGATGCAAAACTTTGAGGAAGATCATCAGGAACAAATGAGTGATTAAAACGATGGTAACATTGTGCGGCAATGTGTCCATATTTCGTGCAAATTTGGTATTGTGGACGACTTGTTTGTTGTTGAGGAGGAGCTCCAAGAATTTAAAGAGGACCGTTACCACGACCACCTCGACCGCGTCCACCACGATAGAAACCACCACGACCACCGCGAGTAGTTGGATTATTGCAAGTATGAGATGCAGACTGACTTGGATTTTGATGACGAGCTACAAAGGTTGTAGGTCAAGGAGCAATATTCTTCAGCTGCTTTTGTTGATCGATATGAGCTTTATGATTGAGAAGAAGAGCATTAAGGTCAGTAAAAGTAGGAAGTGTAGTACGAGCAAGAATAGCAGTAACAAAAGTTTCATATTCTGGGCCTAATCCTCGCAGGTATAGGAAACAAGATCAAAATCAGATACAGATTTGTCAGATGAGGATAGAGCATCAGAGATAACTTTGATACGATGGAGATATTCATAAATTGTGGAAGTTCCTCTTTGAACAGTTTGAAGTTGAAAGGAAAGTTGGATAGCACGAGCTGAATTAGCTGACGAGAAAGTTTCTTCAAGATGAGTCCATACCGCACGCGAAGTGTTAAAACCGACAACTTGGGCAAACATAGGTTCTGTGAGAGTTGCATCAATCCAGGATAACAAAGTTTGATTTATATCATTCCATTTGGTAAAGAGGGGATTGAGAGTTTTTCATTTGTTGCTGCATTAGTTATATGAGTCGGTGGAATATGTACTTCGGGGTCAATATAAGAATAGAGATTTTGAGAATGAAAGATTGGAAGAAGTTGAGATTTCCATAAAAGATAATTATTACGATCTAGTTTGATAGAAACAAGATGAGAAATATTGAAATGATAAAAGGAGAAATCAGAGGAAGTTTCAGTGGAAGAGGCCATTTTAGAGTTTGTAGAAAAAAAATTCTAGCAGGATCTTTTAAGAAGTTGATACCATGAAAGTGTTTATGGCGGAATACCCAACAGGGTAGAATACATTCATTTATATAGAAATTGTACAACGTGATTCTCGTATATGATAAACATAAGCAGTTTACAAGATAAATACAAAGTATAGCTATCTGAAACATGAGATAACAACTTCGGTTGATGACTAGCAGATCTTTTGACTAATTCGTAATAGTTTGATTTCCATATCTTAACAATCTTAACACTATGCATATGTGACCTTCGTAAAGGTTTGGGAAGTTAAGGATCAAATTCTTATCCGTCAAGATGAATGTGTACAATTCGAGCGACCGGGATTTTAGAACACATCATTCATTAACAAATAAATCTTTGGTGATTGTTAAAATTGGTTATACAAGGTTATGAAATCGTGATCTCAGAACGAATCGTTTTTCAATTTTGAGGATCGAATCGTATGTTGAATCGTGAATAGAAGATTCACGGTTGATAATTGAATCGTATGTTTTCGTATAAGTAATATTGAATTATATGGATCATTTAACAAACATCTTACTATTTTTGCTAAGTTTTAGTCTTTGATCACTAAGAGCGTCCACAGTCAGGAGCTGATCAAATACCAAAACCAAAGATCAAATACCATATTTTTTTAATATACTCCATGAGAAACGCATCGGTGGAAGAGTATACCAAATAACAGATGTTAGCCTAAATGTCCGTCTGGTTTGTGCTAGTACATAGACGGTACTCTAAATGTCCGCCTGGTTATGCTAGTACACAGGCGGTACTCTAAATGTCCGTCTGATTTCCAGACTTTCACTACGCCTGCCATCAAACGTTCCGCTATACATACGCTTGACGCTCAACCAAATTTGGGTTTGGTTCGGATTTCAGAACAAATTTGGTCCCAAACCCTAGAAAAACTCGACTATAACCAAATATAATCTCCCACTGTGATTGGTTTTGGGTTGATCAAAGAGCAAATTTGAGTTTGGTCTATGTTATACTCGCATGAGTGTGGATGCTTTAATAAACATATATTCCCTCTGTTTCAGCTAAATAAAAAAAATAATAGTAACACTTTTACTGAAACAAAATATATGTTAATGAAATTCATTATATATTAACAAATACTAATGTGGAACGGTGATAAAGGACACCCAGATGATAAAAGAGGTCTTGAGTTCGAACCTATTAGGTTCTTATTTTTTAATTTTTCATAAATTTCCATTAATTGCACATTTTACTTTAGAATTTAGGTCAAATAAGTTTGACAAACACGATTTACAGTCTATCCAATTCGAATCGATTTTACAAAAAATGCAACGAACCACACGACTCGAATCGTGAATACGAATCTAACAACGATTGCGTATAGATACTTTTCTTGAGACATGGTGAGACATGTTGATTCACTGTTGTAGTTCTTTTTTTAATAACCCCGGAAACTACGTTTACACAGCTGAGTAGCGCCATGAAAAGTTCTATATTCGTTCTCAATATTCAGTGATGCTATTGGCAATAAGCAAACTACAAAGTAACTTTTTCAGAGGCCCCATGCTTTGATTGCTTTGATTGCACATGATATTTTCTTTTCATTTTTTAGTTTCAGGTTAGACACTGGGGTAAACTTTGATCGCAGACATATGATTTGAATGATTTTTCAATTACCATCCTATTTATCCATTTTCCCACTCCATAGTGGGGTGAAAAGTGATAAATCTGTCAATTCTCCCAACAACGAAAATGAGAATATGTATTGCTTGGCTGAATATACATTTATTTGTACCAAGCACAAAATCTAGCTAATGGATACATTAACGCCAACAATCAGTCTGGAGTGCCATCAAATATTTAACCATCATCTGTACTGAATAAGACAACAGTGGAATCCATTCCCTCTAAAACTTCAGCTTTTTAATAAAACATAAAAACGGAACAAATTACATTTCATAAGCAGAATTTTTTTATTGGATCAATATTTATGTTTTTATAGGCAAGATAACTAAGACCATACGGCTCTACACCCACACGAGCCTACATAAATCCGGTGAACACAAACACGGCGTAACCCGCTAAATGGGGATAGCTAAATCACATATGCTCGAGGACGATGAGTGTAACAACTAACCACGTTTTTCCATGTAAATGGACGTATGATTTTAATCGATCAAAACAAAATAAAATGGACGTATAATTTACGAACTTAAAATAATTTTTGAGGTACAAAAATATACTCTTTGTTCCATTTTAATTGTTTAAATATAAGTATTTTAATCCCAATTTATTTGTTAATTTTTATATTTTTTCCAAAACTTCCTGATTTATCCTTACCTTAAACTCAATCACTAGCTTTAAAAGTTATATAATTTAAATTTCCTAAATATCCTTTTTAAATACTAAGAAACTCTATAGTTATATATCAAGAATATAAAACACAACGTAGCTGTAAGTGGTGGTTGAGATTTTATCTTGGAAAATTAAAGGGATAAAGAGTGGCCTGGATTTCATCTTGAGAAGTTAAGGGGAGACAAAAAGTGGTAAAAATTATAGGATCTGTTTTTAGTTTTGGGATAAGCAGTTGTCACTAGTGAAAAATGGTCTTTTTAGGACTGATTAGAAGTAAAAGGACAGTCTTGTGAGGTATCTATGGTAGTGTTGAGTACAACCGCACTTTATTTGGACAAAAAAACCGAAAAATTAAAATATCGTGAAAAACTGTACTTTATTTGGTTCTAAAATGTTACGGTTTTGCCCATTAACCCGGTAGAAGCTAAAGTAGGTTAGACACCACTTTTTCCGTTACCAATTATTTTGAGATTGGGTAGTTTTGATCTAACGGTTGTTCTGATATCTCTCTCACTATACTTCACAGTTCACTCTGCTAGTAGAAATTAAAAAAAAAAAAAACCCTAATTTTTTATTTACGCCGTTCCTCCCTCATTTTTCTCTCTCACAACCAAAACCATCTTCTGGAATCTCTATACACATCCCCCTTGTTTCGATTCACTCTCTGAACTTCTTAATTTACTGCTAGTGTGAAGCTTGAAAGGCGTTGGTAAGGGTGATTGATGTTGTTTCGATTTACTCTCTCACCAAAACAACCTTTTGTATTATTTTCTTAAGAACTTGAAAAATGTTGGTAAGGGTGATTGATTACTGTAAGAAGCTTGATTTAGGGGTTTTGACTATTGAAACAGACTAAACTGTTTAACATAAACAGAATTAACTGTCTCAGTTCACACATGTGATGTGCACATGTATCTATTAATTTCTGTTATAAGCACACACATGTGCTGAGTTCGTGTGCAAGACGGAACCCTGTTATAACCACATGAGTACTGTGTACGTGTGCAAGTTATTCTGTTAATCATTCCCTTTATAAACTGAGCTTAACTCAGTCATTCAATCAATTAAGAAACTCAGTTTTCTGTTTTGGAATTCAAGAGAGATTCTCTCACCATTAACACATTGTTATCATTGACTTTAAGTTACATATGGAAGAAGAGAAAACTCGATCACTTATTCAGGTACACTGAAATTAAAAGTAGCTTCAAGTTAATTGTATTTTTGATGTGTTGGTATGCATTTAATGTTGGACCAAATTGATTCAAGTAAGAACCCTAAAAAAATTTCATTTTTTTCTTTTGAAAATTGATTTCGTCCCTTTGTTATTATCAATCTGAATTACAAAACCATGTTTTCAATTTTTCCATTCTGGTTCTGAATCTAATGAATATTTTCTGTGTAATTGCAGGAACTAAAGAAGCAAAGAATAGTAAGGCAGTAGTGATTATAAATCGGTCAAAGAAATCAAAAATCAAAGCCGAAAGAGTTACATATACAGTTGATTTCATGGTTGATACAAATTTTGGTATACCAAGAGCTATTACTGTAACTAATGAACATCAGAAAGAGTTTTTCTTAAAGACTATAACTATTGAAGGTTTTGCTTCTGGTGCTGATCATTTTCCTTGTAATTCATGAGTTCAATCCATTAAAGATCATCATGTTAAAAGAATTTTCTTTTCAAATATGGTAAGAAATTTCAATCCTTTTTAGTCAAGTTTTCGTTTTAAAAAGATTTTTTTTGTTATTTTGATGAATTCAAGGTTTCAAAGGTCAAACAAAGATCAACTGTTTGATAAAAGTCCTCACAGTTAAAAAGTTTGAACAAGTTTTTATTAAAATGTATTTTTTCCCCTTAAATAGAAAATCATCAACTATTATTATTGTTTAATGAATTTGAACTTTATTACACTTTCATGATTTAGTTGGTACCAAGTGCATGATATCCGATGTTACTGATTACTAGTTAACGATCATTTGTTTTGTTTTGAATAGCCCTATGGCAGTATCTTCCATACGAAACACTGGAAGGAATGAAAGAACTAAGAGATGGGACAAGAGTTAGAAAACTATCTGATGGGATACATGATTATGATATGTATAATGACTTGGGTAATCCAGATATGGGAATTGATCTAGCTAGACCGAAGTTTGGTGGTGAATCAATTATGTATCCTAGAAGATGCATAACAAGGCGTCTTCCAACCGATACCGGTTAGTTTTTCGTCTTTCGTATCAATTTCTTTAAGTTGCAATTGGTACAAACTTTGTCCAATTTAAACTGTTTGATTAAGACGTGTTCATGAGCTATTCATAAAAAATAGTAGATCAAATTGAGAATAGTAATATTGATATTTGAGGACCCTGGTTTATGTTCTTTGGAAGTTTTATTGCCTACAATTTTTGAGGTACCGTTTATGGTTTCTTTTTCAGGTGGCCGAGTTTGTTTAGTGCCAGCTTTGGAACCATGTCTCGGTGCATTATGGTGTCTGATCCTGTTGAGATGGGCAAACTGATTTTTTTTATAGGTACTTGCAAACTGATTTTTTTACAGGTAATAGCAAACTGATTTTTTTACAGGTACTTGTAAGTTATGAGTTACGCACCTTAAGTTATTGTGGTGTTGGTTTCAAACCAGGTTTTGGTCGTGTGGCTTGTGTTTGTGTGAATGCCTGACGAGTTAGGCATCTTCTACACCATATATATGCACTTCAATTGTCTTGTGCTTTACAACATAATAATATGCTAGTAGTTGCATTTTAGAAAAATGAATAATCTTTCATAAACAAAGGTCAGCATTCTAACATATCCTTCATATCGGTTTCATAAACAAATGAGGTATTGGGCATCAAGTTGAACCTTCATTTATCTCTTGATGTTGTCAGGATACAAGTTGTATGTGGGGATTGCAGATATGATATGAAATTGTCATTGAGGTAATCTTCGCGGTTTTCTATAATGCTTCATTCGTTTGTTGAGCTTCTAATCTTTGTAGTTATTAAGCCATGGTCCCACCTTCGAAATCAGTTTATATCTTTGCAATTAAATTTATAATGCCCAAACTGATTTTTTTTAAAGGTACTTGCAAGTTATGAGTTGGGCAGCTCAATTCATCTTGTCAATTGTTTTTGTTGCAGTTTGTGTCTATTAGATTGGTTTACAGTTGTTTGTGGGTAAAAAACAATTGAAGGGTAAAAGGAAAAAATTGATCGAGTGGGTTAATGCTTGTGAGATCAAATCGCTTAAATACCAAACATTTGTATTGTAGAATTACTTTTAAGATTTGAGAGATCAATCTGTACGAAATTGGCCTAAAAAAATGACCGTTCCGATTTTGCTTCAGTCACAAAGGAAGAGATGAGTTGATCTGCAGGGAGGGAAGGAGAGAGAGTATTGAGATTAATAGAATTGAATGTCGATGGTTGTATGTGTTTGAAATGTTGTAAAGAAAAAATGATAGCTTTGTGATCATTCAAGTGATTATGAGATAAAACTCCTCTTTGTCGATAGGTTGAAGAACCTATTTATTGCATTGTAAGTGAACACATTGACCTGTAAGTGGTGGCAGTTGCAAAGGAGTGGAAAAGTGGAGAAGTGGAGATCGTGTATTAATAACCAACTCCATCATGTTAGTGGGACATGATAGTTGTGCGACCACTATTCCCACTCCTTCAACTGCCGCCACGACTTTATACTTTCTCTTCGTGGGTGTATTGTTACACCACACGTGTTGTAAGCTGCCAGACCAAAACCCTAGTGAATATCCCCATATGTGACATAATTGATGTCTCGAGCATGGTTGAGTCCACTTCGTAGGCGATTGGTCAGTCGTTGACCGAGCTAGACTGTTAGTCTTTAGCATGTTGACGACTCTTGTATGTTCATTCATTCATGGACGAAACACTAGTTATATGCTGATACAAGCAGTGATTCTTAATAGATTGTTGACGTAGAGAGTCTAATTAATGTTGACACTGGTAGTTGTGTCGTATCATCATGTCATCTGAAGAGAAAAAATACTCGAATGATGCTTGTCGTTCGAGCCTTAAGTCGCGTGAGTGCTTGGTCGTGCGAGCACTGAGTCGACTGAGCGCTTGGTCGTACGAGCACTAAGTCGAGTGAGTGTTAGCAAATTGTAAAGTATTTAGTTTCTCAGAGCAGGACAAAACTAAGGCTATTTTAAATATTGGTAGCGGGACCAATTGAATTAAATCTTAATATGCCAGTGAGTCAATGGTAGATGAAGAATGTCAGATGAGCGATGGTAGATGAGCGATGCCAAATGAGTGACCAGAAGAGACTAACTAGAGAAGCTTGGGGAAAAGGAATATAGGGAGTAGCGGCCAAAAGGGCTGGCCGGTTGGCGCCGGTCCCACAAATAAATATTTTATTATTTCTCTTTTGTGCTTCTTTGACTGATGTTCTTCGACCGAAGGTCTCCGACGGAAGCTCTTCGACCGAAGCTTGGAAGAGCATTATTGTTATTTACACCCGTAGGTGAAAATTTCAGACATGACGTACTTCAATAAAAACAATGTAGATTCTTCATACGATGTTTGTTTCCGATGATCAGCCTCAATTCTGAATCATGAGATCGTTGAATACATCTCTAAGTGAAACGATTTAGGTTTTGAGCTTTTTCGGTCATCAAACGGAGCAAACAGTAACCCTTCAGATGAAATTCTGACAGTTTTCAGGTTGTAGTTCATATAGGGTTTGAATCATATCTCCTAGACCGTTATTCGGAATGTGATGCCCTTTTAGTATGTTGTAGTGGACAAATAGGGGAACAAATGTTGTTTTGAACATTTTCCCCCATTACACACTCATTGTCACGCTTTTACAAGGTGATATGACGATGTATCAGAAATTAGGTACTAATCAAAATTAGGGTGCCGTTGTATTTCGACCAATATTGAGATTTTTGATGCAACCAATATTGGGAATATGTTATTTAAGATCGACTAATCATTATCGGAGCTTTGGGTTTCACATTTGGCGTAACAATGACTTACAAACACGCAGTGTTTCGTCTTAGTGCATCCGTGCGCAGCTTGTTTTGCGTTATGATATATTAATATTATTCAATTGGAGTTTGAATATTGATGTAAATACACGCTAAATATTCAACTAGGGAATATAAAGGGGAATTAAGTTGCTCTGTACTAGTAGGCAATCTATCTAGGAGCATTAACATCCGCTCATGAACAAAGAGGTGTTCTGGATGTTTATTCTGTATAGTGAGAGATCATCTGGGAAAGAATTGTAATCAGCATTAGTGTTACTTTGAGGAAAATGATGCTCTATACTAGTGATTAATTCATCTAGGATCTTCCCTATCATTGTAGAATAGTAAGCATTGAGTTGCACAATACTAATGTTGTATGTGGAATATTGAGAGCTCAGCAGGGTGAGGCTCTAATATCATATGTGTATTTTCAGAGAGGCTACATGATCAGTATGAGATGTCAGTGGTGAGCATTTGATATTTTAATTCTCTTGCGGAATGTAGAATAAGAATTTTATGCTTTTGATGTCGTGTCAACAACATAGACAAAATTATATTATTCCGCTTAATTCTACTGCTGGGTAGAGACGATTTATTATTTTATCTTTGTTAAGAATCCACCATCTACAACAATTTACATTGATTATAAGAAAGCATTATCATTTTACATACCTTTAAAGTGGTAAGTTAAAACTTATTGATGGTGTGAATTCAATATTTGCTTAGATTTTTTGTGTGTTTTTGAGCCTAAATGTAAACTGAATTCAAGTTTGTATTCAATTAGCTGTGGTACAATAAATTTTAAAATTTAATGAAATGGTGAATGTTTTCAAGTCTATGAAATGGGATCAGGTTATATTTGGAAGTATAAAATTGCAGTGAATTTAATTTCTTATTTGATATTTGATTCGAGCTTTAGATTTAGTTGAATCATATTTTGAATCAGCTGAATTTATTTATTTATTTTTTTATAAAATAAAATCTAACTAAAAGATGGTCTCCAGCTGTACTACCATAGGACTGATAAGAACCATATTATTTTTTGAAAGTTAAGTTTTGCTTAAAACCGTATTTTCACAAATAGTATGTCTAGAATAGACCGTTGTAAGTGCTGCTAGAAACGTATTCTTAGTGGTTTCAAGAACCTGTTCTAGCAGTACTAAAATGACTATTTTCCACTAGTACGCTCCGTATATATCAAGAATATAAAACAAGGTTGGGTTATAAGTGACGGCTGGGATTTTGTTTGGGGAAAGATAAAGGACGATTGACATGGGTTTTGAGGATGAGATAAAGAGTGGTCAGGATTATATGATCTATTTTAAGGAGTGAATAAAGAGCGTTCAGGATTAAAAAAAAAACTAAAAAAAGGGATTAATTTTTTTTAAAGGATATGATTAGAAAGGGCATAGAATGGTTGGGATTCCTTGATACGTTTCATAATCAACGGACATGGTTAGGATTTTTTTTATTAGAAGGGGATATATAAAGATTTATTTCGCCTCTCTATGTCTCTCCATTCCCCATTTTCTCTCTTCAATATCACTCCGTTCACCTCCTCCTTATCGGCCTCTTTTCTTCTCTCATATCTCTAGCCCTAATTTTTACTCGTTGTAACGAAAAACAACAGAATTGTATATCTTTTTTCTTTTCTTTGATTTTTTTTTATCTATTTTGTCTCTTTGATTAACAACGGTGTTGTTGTTGATCTCATTTTGATTTTGATTTTTGGATTTCTTATTGATTGAATTGCAGGAGGAAGAGAGTTTGACGTTGTGCATCATCATCATCATATGATTTCTTATTTATTGATCACATTCAATTCCTTATGGTCATCATCATCATATGATTTCACTCTCACCAATTATCTAAACCTAAATCAATGGGTATGTGTTCCAATCCAATCCCCTTTTTCCTCTGTATCGAAGGTTCATTTTTTTCTTATATTTACAAAAACGACTAACTTTATGTCTTTGTTACATTTTTCTTGCTTTGCTTTTCTTTATAGAAGTTAGGGTTTTCATATTTAGGAATTTGTTGAATATCAATCAGTACTAATTTTCGCTTTGAATTTATTGATCAAATTCATAAATTTTGTTTTATTTGTTTATACTTACGCTGATTATTTTGTATTTTTTCATTGCACTGATTATAGTGTCAAACTATGCGGTGATTAAGGTATTGTGTTATTTCTCTTTATGTTTCCAATTTCTAAGGATATTGCTGCAAAAGAGTGTTCATCGTTAATCTAATGTCTCTAAACATCTTTATCTAGCAGATAAGTTGAATCTCATTGCAGGAGTATGGCTCGCGAGTTTCGAAGTACTATGTGACTCTTTTCGTAATACTAAAACTTTGATTGCAAATTTTGGTAAAACTGCAATAGGATGGCTTACTCCCGTTGATTCTAGCAACCATGCTAATGCAAAGGTATGAGCTTAATCTTTCACATTTGACTGATGAGATTTAATTTATACCGCAAGAGCACGACTGTCGATGAGACAGTATGCAAGCATGGTTCATTCCACAAGGATTTCAGAAGTGTAATTTCTAGTTTTTAATTAACTAATGCGTTAATAACAAAAGGAATGATTTTTTAATGAAATAAATTAAACAAATAAAAGGATAAATATATACACAAATTAATTAACTAGGAAGAGAGAATTCTAGTGTTTCGGATTCCACTATATTGATGGTTGTAAAATTAATAATTTAATATCTAAAAACTACTCTCACAATTACTCAAGACAGTTTCGAACAGAATCTCATGCCTCGGAATATAAAACGTTCTAAAATATTATTACGACTTAAATCGTTATGCAAAAATCCAATTTCCTTCGTTTATAAAGATCAATAGTTTAAAAACTATTCAGAACAATTATTATAAAGCTTTTAAAGAAGATAAATTATTAGTCGAAAAGTATAAAAGAGAGTAACTTTTTCTAAGAAATAAAATATTAAGAATGCACATCAACAATAGCTTCCTCCTACACCCTAGAAAAGAAGATTAGTCACTCATAAAAAGAATATAAGAATATAAGAAAAATCCATTTTAAAAACCCATAAGAATATAAGAATATAAGAAGATTAATCACTCATAAAAAGAATATAAGAAAAACCCTTTTTATTTATGACTTTATAAGAAATTTACAAAGAAGAACTGACCAAAGGTGCCGCTGAATGATTAAAGAGAATATTGAAAGAATTAATTAATTAACGACACCTTTTATGTGTTGTAAATCAATACCTTTTTCTATTTGTTGTAAAGCTTAGGACCGTTGCGAAAACTCTTCAAAAACTGTTGCAAAAGCAGCTGAATTTGAAGGTAAAGACCACTTTATGTGCCACTCTTTCAACAATAGTTTCTGATTATAGTTTCTTCTTCTTCTTCCTCTTTTCCGGCTAAGATGTAGACTGAAAACTGGATTTTTTTTTCTTGGTTTCTGGCAGAGCCAGCCTTCCCGATTCTTCCCTTGAGCTCTCTATTTATACTACAACAACATCCAATCAGTACAACAACATCCAATCCCCAAATCGCCTTCATAACTTCTCAAATCTTTTCTTTTAATGGAGTATTCTCGGACAACAATTTTCTTCCTCTTTTGGAAAGATCATAACTCGAGAATATATATTGATAATCTTTCAGCTCACGTTAACCCATATTCTTTCGGTTATCATATAAACAAAAATTCAGTTAAGTTTAGGAAGAAATATTTCTCGAAATATTCTTCCACCTATTTTTTTGGACGTGAATAGTTATTGCTGAGATTTGTTTCGATTCGCAAGTTCCAAACCAAATACAAACTCTTTTTATTAAGGCAAGAAGATATCTTGTCTTTATATCCAAAGAATCTTCTTCAAAATTATCAAGTAATTACGCTGTTCTGCAAGAGAATTTTTTTCCCGCCAATATTAATATTTGAAATTAAGAAGATGGGTGTGCAAAACCAAAGCCTGGATTCCTTTATCAATGTGAATGGGTGCCTTTATCAATTTCTTGTGTGCCTTAACACTTTTATCCATTTTCTCCACGATTATTTATTCTTCCAAAAATACCTACAAACACAATAAAATGATATTATTAATATAAAAATAGAGTAATAGCAATATAAATATGAGTTCAAATTAGACACAAAATTGTGTCTATCAAATACCCCTAAACTTATATTTTGCTAGTCCTCGAGCAAATCTAATCTAGAAATAAAAATCCTAACTCACTTTCGCAAGAATCGCGACTACACTTATCATGTGTAACAAGCCTTTAAACCCCTAGGTGGCCCTAATGGATGAGTTTTGTCTCGTGAGGGTTTACAAGAGATATACCCACAAAACCTGTACTCCAACTTGATCAAAATAAGGAGAAAGTAATGGTGTTGAAGAGGAAAAATATCGGAATCTAAAACGATAAATCATTATCTTTTAAGTTGTAAACCTCATACTTGGATGTAAGTAGCTACTGAATTTCTCTATTTTTTTTTTCATATTCAGAAGAAATGGGTTGTAGATGACAAACTTCAATTTTAGAGTGAAGGAGCAGCAGCAAAGAATATTGTTTAAGAATATCACCACAACGTGTTCCCTGTTGAAAAGCTTGAGGTTCTTTTCATTTTCCCAAATTCTTTATTTATTTCTTGAAACCCTTGATTGATGCCTATACTTTTACCATCAAATTTAGTGTGCTACTTATCCTTAGCTATCCTTAACATGTTTGACTGCATGTGGTGGGAATTTTAAAAAATGTCAATGTAGGAATGGATTTTTTCAAACATCACTACATAGGGCAGGGAAGAAATTCTTTTGTTGAGTTTTATGTGTTCTTTAAACTCCAATTTTATAATAATTAATTGGTTTAGTAATCCTTATATTTATTTTTATGGGTTTATAAGACATGTATAAATAGATACTGTTTGAATACCCAAAAATATTAAAGATATTTTTCTAATATCCAATATAGGTATTTCACCTAACTTTTTTATCTTAATTTTTATAATAATGGACTAAATTATCCTTTCTTTACCGACCGATGATTTAGATTAAGTTATATTCCATTTATCCTATATCCAAGAATTATGATATCTGGCTTTCACTTGTTGTGCATTCTTTTATCTCAACTACCAAATCTAAGATCGACAACGAGACCCTTTGTTGTCGGAGTATCACAACCATTTTTTTTGAAACATATCACAACCATTGTGTACTATACAATAGTGTGGGTTCTTTTTGTTACTCAAATCATACCACCATCCATCTATTACCAACCAGTTACTTCACCTACAGTTAGAGGTGTAAATTGGGCCCTATGGACCCTAGTTCAAATGGGTAAAACTAGGAAATTATCTTAATAAAAAAACGAAAACAAGATTAACATTGCATGCCAACTATAATTCATACAGCTTTTGGCGAGGATGAAACTGCATATTTTGACAAAGAAATATATTTCTTCACGATGTATTTGGTTTCATCCTGCTTATTCTGACAAAGAAACATATTTTTGTCATGATGTATCTGGTTTCATCTTGCATAGTAATTATTTACTTATTTTTATGTTGAAACTGGTTGCATCCTAGCTGTTTTTTGAAAGTAATTTTTTTCTTAGTTTAAGTCAGGATGCATCCAGTTTCATCCCAGTTTTTTTTCGAATAATTTTTTCAAATTTTGTTTAAGCTAGGATATAACCAGTTTCATCCTAGCTATTTTCTTTCGAAAAAATACTTTCGAATTTACTATCAACAATGGATCTTGTTTTGTAGATAATTTAAAACTCTTTTCAAAATCTAAGTTTTATTAAAATTGGATATGTATTTTGGAAGTTATGATTTTTTTTTTTTTGGTTTGTTTTTAGATAAGAGAGAGAAAAAATAAAAATAAAAAAAACATAAAAATAAGGGATATAATTGTCTAGATATTTTAGTGTCTATTTTACCCATCTATAATTTTTACTTGTCCATTAAAACCACGTTTATAGGTACTTGGGCAATAAACCCATTTTCTTATTTTATAATCATTAAATAACATGAGATGAATTTTAAATAAAATTAATGTGTTGAGTCTAGAGACCAGTTAATACAGGTGAGTACGTATTGCTAAATGGTATTTCAAGGTAGCAGGATTTGAGTTTTAACGTCCATATCGCATGGTACTAAAAGTCTGTAAACCATTTAGCCTGGGCAGCATAATCACAGCGTGTATTTCAGAGATACACATATGGATATATATATACAGATTCTTAAGCATCTATAATTTTTTGATTTATCTTGATGCAATTGCAGGTAAAATGGAAAATCATAGCACCGTTTCCTGCAAATATATTAGGGATACAGCTGTAAGTGTAAAACCAGTGTAAAACAGAAAGAAGAAATTATATGGATATTTAGGCACATAGGTACGATATGTTATTGTTGCAAACCAAGGTCCGATTTTATAGACTTTTCAGAGTCAGTTCTCATCCATGTAAGTACAGTAATTGGATCTCTTTTGATATTTTGCTAGTTCATTTATCCCTAATAATCTTCTTAACTATTTGGTTTTCGCAGTATTGGCCCAAATATAAACTTTTACAGCATTACTTGATCGTTATGAACACAAAAAAGGGGAATTAACAGCACCATTATTTCTACAAATCAAGGAGAAGGCAGAAGGGAAAAATTTGGTATATCGTACAGATTTTCACTTTAACTTATAAAAGAGTTGGTGGGGTTAACCGCTTCCAACCAAAATAGTTTAAGTTGTTATCTAGAAAATTGATTGGTGAGGTAGCTTCTTGGATTGTCTATACCATGACCTTTTATTTTTATATAGTAGTGATCCTTTTAGAGTTCTACTCTTTTCTTTTCTTTGACAATATGTGTGTTATGGTTTTGCTTCCTTTTGAGGTGGTAACTTAGAATGTGTCTGTATACTATTGATTCTCTTTCTTTCTTTCCATGTGCAGGTAGTTGCACTCTATTATTTACCAGATCATGAGTTATTCCTGAAGGTTTCTAAACTTCACAAGATTCTTGTGAACCAGTAGTAACAACCTCTCCTATCGGTACGTATCAAAGTTTTAGTACTATATTCGTATGAATCAGTAATACTATGAAGGTCATATAGTGAAACTTCTTCCATTTTAAAAGAGTCTTCCTATAGGAATAAGCATAAACAAGTACGCTAACACGAGTTCATACAAATGTGCAAAAATATACGAGTATAAGTGCAATTAAACAGGAATCCAAGCTTGGAGTGACCGAATAAGTTCCATAAAGTATTCACTATGATGGGTTTATCTGGTGCATTTGCTAGCGAATCTCCCAAAATCATTACTCGATATTTTTTACGGTGTCTCCAGAAACAGAACAGAGATAGAAAAAACCGAAGAGACAACGTGTCGGATAGATAAATCAGGTTAAGTGCAAGAAATGGCGAAGTCTCTTAGATTTTAGATTTTTTGGATCTTTAGATTTGTGTCTATCAAGGTAAGAAACACATGATCTGCTAAAGTCTAAGTCAAAAACTGATAGTGGGACCATCAGAGGATAATTTGTATTCTTTGAATGTAGGTAAAATTGAACCATAATTTTTACCAGGTAGCATGATATTGAGCAGTTGGTGTAGGTATAAGATATATCTAGGCAGATTTCAAAAGAAGTCACGCATCTAATGATTCACCAGGATCACGCTAAGAAAGTAAAGTCAAGGGTCCTACGAGTTTTTTTATTTATTTTAGAAGCCAAGAATATAATTTTTCCTCTACAACAGCCAAATTCATATCAGCAGGAACATTGGTCGTACCAATTGTTCTTTGTCTAATACTGATTTAAAAATAGGCGGAAAACATAAGAATAAGAAATAGTACTTAGTTTTTGACATTTGACATCTTAGATGGACACACACTCATTCTATTGTGTCCATTTGTTCATTCTTACTTTTTCCCTATTTCCTTTTCTCATTGCCCCTTTGTTCTTTCAATTTGCTAATAATTTTCATGCTTACATGTTCTTTTGCATTTCTAAGTTCCCAATGGATTTGATTATATGCGACCCAATCGACAGGTATCCATAGACATCACCAGCTGCGCAAATTAAGGAAATACTCCCTCCGTTTTTAGGCTAAAATGAAAAAGTGATAGTAACATTTTTGCTGAAACGAAGGTAGTATAACATAAGTACCAATCGGGTACATATTTGTTCAGCAATGACAACATCGAAGAAGCAGCAATGGTTGGAGTATGTGTATAAGTGGAATCACAACAATTCAACCCTCCTATCAATTCAATTATCTACGAAATTTTAGTGAAGCCTTACATTGGCAAAACTACGGATCAATCAGTTACCGATGCCAACATTGTGAAACTGGGTTTGGTTCGATGTTTATGAAACTAGATTGAGCAATTCAAGGTACTTGGCATGTGATTCTTTTACTCCCACCGATCTTCATCACCTTCCTTATATTCACTACCTCTTCAAGATTCTTCATGCGGATTTAATCACTTCGAGGCCTCATGTTAACGCATAGTGGGAAGATATTTCAGCTAGGCCATTGTTTGCTAAGGTTGCTAAACAGGTGGATGCGATGACTCCCAAGGCTTGATTTACTGTGACATGTTTTTCTTTGTTTATTTTCTTTCGTCATTTTTCTTGAGTAATAGATTAAAGTATTATGTTATAATAATTATATGTGTGTGTGTTTTTTTTTTCTTTCTACGTCTCGAAAGTAAATGAATACGGTGTGCTGATACATTTGAATATATAATATATTTCGTATTAATAGGATTGTGCTAACACAGATGCAAAATGTAAGTTCCAGTACGATTGTCCATGCGATGCGTTGGTTGAATCTATTGTTGGTGATCCTGATCTCATAAATCATAAGCGTCATAAGCATCAAATAAAGTTAGTGAAATTACTAATGCGGTAGTAGACAAAACATGCTCCAAAATTTAGTTGCAGAGATAACAGGGAAAGTAAGATGTGTCGCGAAGAAATGGTTTACACGTTATTAGTGGAAATTAAATAAATACCTCTTAACTTGAATTACACTAATCTGAGCAACTCGGTAAGAACATCTGATTTAGGAACTTCCTTTTCACCGACATTATTTTAACATTGAACACATACATTCCCGTGCTGTTACGGCACGGGTTAAATCCTAATTTACTTTAAAAGAACTCTTTATTACTTTGTTCATCTTTTTCTCTAATATTAAAGGTATATATGGAAAACAAATTAATCCATTCCTTTCTTAATATGATAATATATACAAAATTTAATTGAAGCAACTAAAATAGGACGAAGAAAGTATTTATTTACCAACTATACATGTCTTAATTTCGGCCCATTAATGATACATAACGATTGAAAGATAATTTAAACTAAACGGCCAGGTTAAACCCTAGCATCACTAAAAAAAATATGACAAAACGGAGAAAATATGACCTGGCGTACGTGTGGAGTAGAAAAATGCCACCGGAAAAATATCGAAAACAAAATGAAGTTGAGTGTCATAATTTCAATGCATGGCGACATTGAACTTGTATTTTATTTTTATTAAAGTGCAAAACATTCTGTCATATTATAGCCTGGCCATTTTGGCTGTTAAAAAATAATAATTTGGGGTTACTTATTTATACATATCCAAAGGCATTGGATAAAGGATGTCTAAAAATGGTAAAAATACTAAGTTATCCTCACTAGTTCAATTTACGTTTCTACCCTTTTAACCTTAAACTATTTTTTTAAAATTTATTTTTTTATTATTTTTTATTAAAAAATAATAGTTAATAAAAAAATAAAAAAAAAATCAAACTAGCCTACTATAATCGGAAGTACGGATTTTAATTAGCTAACGATTATACTACAATCAGTTGCTAATGTAAAACCACAAACTACCGATTGTGAAAGTAGAAAAGTTCAAAATTTTCAAAGTTCTGCAAAATTTATATGTGGGGCCACTTTCACAATCGGTAGATATATCAATCGTCGAAGCTACCGATTATGAAAGTAGAAAAATTCTAAATTTAAGTTTTAAAAAATTAATATTTGTGGTTTCTTTCACAATCGGTAGATATTTCATTAGCCAAAACTACTGATTGTGAAAGTAGAAAAACTCAATAAGATATTTCTTTTTTGCATGGTCCAATCGTTGATCCAGAGAATTTCTTCAAAGTTTTAGAAAATTTATGTGGGGATATTTTCACAATCGGTAGATATATCAATCGCCGAAACTACCGATTTTCTAAGTTTTCTAAGTTTTGAAAATTTATATTTGGGACTACTTTCACAATCGGTAGATATATGATTTGTCGAAACTACAGATTGTGAATGCAGAAAATTCGATATTTATAAGTTTGGAAAAATTTATATTCGGAGCTACTTTCACAACGGGTAGATATTTGATCTGCCAAAACTACCGATTATGAAAGTAGAAAAATTCGAAAATTTTTAACTATGAAAAAAATTTATTTGGGGATATTTTCATAATCGGTAGATATTGAACTTTACAAATCTACCGATTATAGGACTTCAAAATTTTAAAATTGGAAAAAAAATATATATTTTGGGACTACTTGTATAATCGGTAGTTTACATACTACTGATGATTTTTTTTTAAATAAAAATTTATTAAAAAAATATAAAAAAAATTAAGAATTTTTTTAATTAATTAATTATAATTTAACTAATTAAACAACTAATATGATTAATTATCACTAAATAATTAAGAGTATATTAGTTATTACGAAAAATATATGGATAAGGGGTGTGTTGAAATTACTTCCTAATAACTTTATTTTATCTTATTGGTATCACCAAATTATTTTACATCATCCCAAAAAACACCAGGTATTATTAATGGTATTCATAAGTTAATGTTTTGGACAATTTTGACGGCACTCCAAAAATTAATCCATTTAAACTGCGGCCTATTTTATAAAATTTTATTTCTGACCCTATTCCGCTAAGTCAGCCGTTAAATCAGACTTTGGGTCCACTTTTTACATTTGAATAGAATTAAATGTCCCCAACTCTTAGCTAACCTAACCCAATATACTGTACCTTAACTAATCTAAACAATCCTAATCTAGAAGAAAAAATTGACGAAGATCCTTGCATTATAGTTAAACACTAAAGTCGAGCATATTGATTGGCTATTATGCTGCCACGTATTCTTTCTTCCATTTCTTCTTATACAAAAAGAAGGAGAAAAAAAAAGAGAATCATCTCTTTCGTCTCGTTCTTTTCATCTTTATTTGTCATCTATAGTGATTGGTAATATAGGGGAGGAGATGAAAATCCAATCACTTACACCTACCATTTAATTGTTGTTTGTTATCTTCATATTTAATCATTGGATCAAGTTATTAGTGGGATCGATTACAGATAAATTATAGAGAAGCATAAACATAAGTAAGGTATGATTCTTAAGGAAATGATTATTTTTTTTTGGTGAAAACGTATCTTGGGTGATTGTTGTTTGTTGATAATAAAGATTGTTTTTTTAATTTAGTTTATTTTATTTGATGTATATGTTAGTATGATTAAGTTATTGCATGTTTGATCTAGGTTACAATAGTGGTGAAAATCCTTTTTACATGATTCATCTAGTTCACAGACAAATTATTGCAAGTATTTAAGGGATCTTTTATTAATTTATGTGATTGGGATTATGTAAGAATTAAAGAATTTAATATGTTACAGTTGTATTCAGCTGCAGAGTATTTTGAGTTGTCTTATAGTAATGATGACCAGAAAGAAATATAGGTGTAGCACTAATTCAGTTTTGTACTTCTGTTGGGTTTCATAGGTGTAAAGGGGATCGATTTTTTTTTATGGACAATTGTCGTTGGTTGCATAGTGGTGGACACACTGAAAGATTTGCATAGTTCCTTCTCATTTGGGTTACTTGTTAGTATACAATATCTTGTCCATCAAACATTTATGCATGAGAGTTTTCCTAGCTATGATGGTGATACGATGTTACTAACTAGCATGTTGTTTCCCTATACAAATATAAATTACGAACAGGTTCACATATTTGCAATTCTTCTGGGGAAGATATTTATGTTTGCTGAATCCCATATATCGCCTTAAGAGTGAGAATTAAGATTGTTTTTTATCTGTTTTGAAGATTGCTAGTTTAGCTTAAGTTGTTGCATATGAGTGATGATGTTCGAGACCATGTATTGTTTGTTACTAGCAGTCGCATCACGCTGACTTTTTCTTCAATGCATATTGTATAAGTCTGTCTATGTGTGTAAAGCCGCTAGTTGTTTAGAATATAACTGCTTATGGTATGATTTGCAATTGGGCCTTGAACTGTATCTTATGTTCTTGGGTGACAGTGAACTGAAAGAGTTTGAGAGTGTGTGCTTGCATGATAACTAAAGACATTCTAGGTATCGATGATTTTTGTAGGATTGCACAACTTTTGATTCTGTGGGTAATTTGTTTCGATATTCAAATGCATTGTTAGAATTTGGTCAACAAGTTGAGTAGGTGATAGGATTCTGAGAAACCTATATATAATAACCGCAATCACACAACGTTTAACTAGTAGACAACGGCAAATACGAGTCGAACCCACAGGGAACAGAAAAATACTGCAATCAATATATCTAATCAACTAACCAGAAATGATATTTTTAGATTTTTAAAAATGCGAACGAAACAAATAAATTTAAACTAAATTAATAAAGTATATAGGTCGAGAGAGTCGGTAACCAGGGTTTTTCAGTATCCACCGTTATTTCTATTCAATTACTGAAATGAAACATAATTCCTGAATATTAATTTGCCGAACGTTCTATCGACATCACCTATTACATGTATTAGAGTCGCAAATATCACTGGGATACCCTAAGCATGGCGCATCAAAATCTCTAAGTCTCAGCATACACCATCAAATTGCGTTAGGGAGAAAATTATATAAAACTAATTATAGGTTCACAAATAATATCTGGCTATTCTAAGCATACCTCATCAAAGGATTTAACCCAAGCATAGAATATTAAATAAGTAGAAAAATATATTTACGACCTTATTATTTATTCGCAAAGATTACTGTATTGTACAGAACTGGTGAAGCAACAACTAATTTCATCGTTAAATCAATAAACAATAACCAGAATTAATCTATTCAAATCATAATAGTCTATTACCAAATTATTCAATTCAACTGGTCTAGTACTCAAAGTGGTTTCAACATAAAACCCTAGCTACATAGCTTAGCAAAACATGGCTATGGGTTTCTCAAAACCCATTAGAAATAAATGAAGCAAAAGTAGAGAGAAAACATTAAACCGATACGTGTCACCTTAGCCGATACGTCTCTTTTCCCACTCTGCTTCACAACCAATATTGTTTAGATTCAGAGATTCTCTCCGCAGCCGCCTGCTCCAGACGTATCTCTTTTTTTTTCGGTCCCAACTCCTCTTTTTTGTTATGTATAACTCTACTTATAAACTCCAAAAGAAGTCCCACTTTATTGTTTTCTGTCCAGCCCAAAACCCATCCTAGAAAGAAGTCTGCTAGTCTCCACGTGCCAACATAACCCAGCAAATTAACTTCACTTATTTCTTCCCTCTTTATACCTCTCTCTTCTGTACCTCGTCTTCTTTTCTGTCTCGACTCCCAACTCCAAGAAAAGTCCGCCTCTCTCCAACATATGACGCCCACTTTTCTTTTTCATTGTTTATCTGCCTTAAATGCAAAACCAAACCACACCTTACCCAATCATCTAATGGGCTACACGAACCAGCCTACTATATTTCACGTCCTTTCTCTCTTTTTTTTCTCTTTGCGGCCGTTCACCTTCCACACTTCTATAACCACGTCCGACCAAACCCAACAAGCCTACTCCCTTATTTCTTTACTCGTGTTATGTGCCACAAGACCGAGACTCCACCGAAGCTCATTCACTTCAGCCAACCATTAGCACCATCTTTGGTGCCGTCAGCAACAACATTGCCTAATTTAGCTTCAAATGTCATGTTAGCTCTTATTTAGCCATCGTTTTCTCGTAATTTTGGATTTTATGCATGCTACCTATAAAAACATAAAAATAATAAAAATTAGTACAAAATCAAGTACTAGCAAATATAAATTAGGTGGTAAAAATGTATAAATTATGTCAGTATCAAATACCCCCAAACCTATATTTTGCTAGTCCTCGAGCAAAACTAATCTAAAAATAAAATAAAAATCCTAACTCACTTTGCAGGAATTGCGACTACATTTAACATATGTTACAAGCCTTTAAACCCTTAGGTGGCCCTAGTGGACGAGTTTTGTCTCGTGAGGGTTTACAAAGATATACCCACAAAACCTTTACTCTAACTTCTAGCTACCTTTGAACGATTCAGGATAGACACTAAACAAGCTATTTAGTTGGCATACTAAATTCTTCGGCTATAAGAATCATTACCCTGTATGAATCCAATTGTTGTAAACGAGTTTGCACTCAGCGTACTAAAATTCATATAAGAATGCAAAACTCTACTCAAATAATCATTGAACATCCAAAATTGGATAAAAATTGACAACATTCACATTGCTCGAAATCAATCAAATTCAAACACAAGGATAGATTAGAAGATGAATATGGAAGTGATGAATGGTGCATATGTTGACTAAGGTGAACGATGTTTCCATATCTATCTGAAGGTCGCCGCCAGGATGAATCCTAATGGATTGAGATACGCTCCCACTGGTCTTTAATCCTTATACTAATATCGACTCAGCTAGCATATACAAGGGCCCCAACAGTTGATTTATTGAAAATAAAATTATTATTCACTTATTTTTTTCATCATTTATTTTTCTCAATTAAATACAATAATGGGGCTTGATCTCAATCACTCTACTTCATCCCAACGGTGATAACAAGTCGATACTAGTGCCCCACCAAATCACTTAGAGAAACACAAAATTGTAAAAATAAAATAGAAGGTGATATGATTATGATGATTCCGAGATATGCATGTTCAATGATTATCATGTTATTTCTAACACATGAGTGCATCCTTCTATGAATAGACCATTTAGATGGGCACACCAATTCCTATAGACAAGAGCTATGTTTCCATCTATCTAGAATGGTTAGAGTCGTCCTGAATAGTTCACAAGTTTCTAAATTTTGGAGTTCTTATTTGCATCAATTTTCGGAAACTCCACCCCAAACCTAAATTTAACATTGTCCTCAATGTTTCAAACCGTGCAACCTAGAATGGTATGCAATAAATGTAAATAAAAGAAACAAATATAAATAAAAGAAAAGGGATTGGAACGTCTCACCTGATTGGCGCAAGAAAAGAAGTATTCTCTGTAACACACATCAAACGATAGTAATAACAAAGAACACCAAAAATAAAAATAAACAAAAACCTAAAAGAAAATAAAAATCTACCTGCTAAATATGTACAGAAAGGATCTCCAAAAATTAACAACCTGAAAATTTGGGGATCAACCTAAAGTGCAATATTTACAAATGACAGCTTCACACTTATGTTATGGCAACACGGAGACACTGAAACTATCAAAAACATGGGATTACCCCTAAACCAAGTTTTTCCTATACCTGGAAGTGCGTAAAGAACAAAATATGGATATAATATTAGGATTGGGGAAGTATCAACTGGTTCATGCACGGTGTTAGGAACAGGAAAGTCCTCTGGGTACTTGGATGCAAAGTAATCCAACAAAACTTGAGAAGCACATAATTCTAACCCTAAATTATGAAGATGATGACTCCTTCTTAGGAGATGATGAAGTTTGCACATGTTGACTGAGGTGAACGGTGTTTCCCATATCTGTCTGAAGGTCAGTGCCAAGATAAATCCTAATGGATTGAGATACGCTCCTACTGGTCTTTATCCTTATACTAATATCGACTCAGATGGTATATACAAGGGCCCTAATGGTCGATTTATTGAAAATAAAACAATTATTTACTTTTTTTTCTTTTTTTTTCTTTTTTTTTATTTTTGGTCTGAATTATGGTCTAAATAAAATACAATAATTGGGCTTGATCTCAAAAACTCTATTTCATCCTGGCGGCGATAACAAGGCGATAATAGTGCCCCACCAAATCACTAATTTTCTGAAACTCTACCCCCAAACCTAAATTTAACATTGTCCTCAATGTTTCAAACCGTACAACCTAGAATGTGATTCAATAAATAAAAGATAGAGTAAAGAAAACAAATCTGATGGGTTGACTCCCATGAAGCAAAATCATATGGGTTGAATCCCATAAAGCATAATCTTTGTATTCCTTCTTGCGCACGCAAAGAATCTCAAACAAGGTGATGATACACCAAAGTAAACAACCAAGCATATATATAGAGTCTGAAAAGTTGGGGATCAATCCAACAAATCAGATCAGCTGCAAATATAAACCGGCAAACACTATAAACCTCCAAAAAGATATGTAAATTCATTCCCCCTAAAAAACAGTTCTTTGTCATCGTGTCATGCAAAGTCGAGATAAGTAAATCACTCACATGAACCATAAACGCAGATTGTGAATTAGTTTCAATTAGGGGTGTACGCTCTAAATCAGGTTCTAAATCAGCTGAAATACATTTGGTCGACACATTATCTTCACTAGAAATCAGAGTAAGCAATGAATCGACAATGTCAAAAGGTATCGGATCATCAAACTCAGCACAATGATCTAAACATGCATCTAGTGGTTCAAATTCACCAAAATCAGTAACTCCTAAATCTGGTTCTAAGTCCACGGAAATAACTTATGTTGTTGAGTTACCCTTATTAACCATTAGGAGAACAATGTATTAACAATATCAACAAGCATATTGATGCAGATCGGAAGCGTGTAAAGATGATAATAATTGCAGCGGAATAGAATTATTGAAAAGTAACCGGTATAATGGGTAGAAATCGATAGAAATTAGTTGATCTTCAAAGAGATATCCTAAAATCTACGGGGTTATCTAGACTTCGTCAATTCACTATGAATAACGACTATAGATATGAGATTAGTATTCAGACTTCGGGTAAACCCAACTATGAATCAAAATCAAAATCAATAAACTCAACAAGTTTAATGAAAATAAAATAATTTTAAAAAACCAAAAACTCCCCTAATTTTCGTTTTTAGAGCTCCTTATATAGATAACTCCTACTAAACAAACCCTAAACTTATCAAAAACCTATAAACTTGTTCCCCAAGGTATCTACTATCTTTAGTCAACTTTCCTAACTTATTAAAACTCTTAAAATAAACTTTTAGACTCTTCTAAAATTACCCTAAATAATAAATCTGAAAATTAATTATTTTTCTACTTAAAATAACATTAATAAAATTTAAATAATAATAATAAATTAATAGATTTATTTTCCATAAATCTCCCTCCATCATTCTACCGTTGTTGGAGAAGATTTATCCTTGAATCTTGCCGGTACCATGTTCTGTATGTGTAACTCGTTGATGAAAATCTTCATACACATGAATTGATGTTGTAAAAAAATAACTCATGCACCGTATAGAAGCATGAGGTATGATGGAATCCCAAAACGGATCTTCATAAGTTGATTCAACAAATTCTCTCTTGTTAAGATAGATATGAGAGACCATTTGTGTATCACAATAATCAACAACTAGCTTACTCTCGGGCAAAGACAACTCATCAATATTAGGAATTTCTAAATCAATAAGTTTATCGGGATTAGATGACTCACCATGAAACTCCAGTAAATCGTGTGAAACTTCTTGGGACTGTTTTTCTTTGTCAGAAACAGAATGTTCTGCGCCTTTTTGAGAAGAAAATTTCATATCCTCCTTATCATCGGGATATTTATCAAAGATCGGAGTTGTATATCTCTCAATAATAACTTGATTTTGTGCATCATTGTCATGACGGAAAAACGAGTCTTCAACGTCGTTATATGCACTATTATTTTCTTCTATAAGCGAGAATGGCTTAGATCGAGATTTTAGTGACTTCTTCAAATAACATTCTATCACCTCCAGAATCTCCTTCTTTCATTTGATCAGATATTCACATCTTCTCGGATCTCGTCTTGGTGACAATTTACTAACCCTGAATACTCATCTTAGTAACATCTTATTAACCCTAGAATCAAACTTTGCTCTGATACCAACTGATGCATTTCAGAAGCGTGTAAAGATGATAATAATCGCAGTGGAATAAAATTATTGAAAAGTAACCGGTAGAATGGATAGAATTCGATAGAAGTTAGTTGATCTTCAAAGAGATATCCTAACATGTAGGGGTTTATCTAGACTTCGTCAATTCACTATGAATAACGACTATAGATATGGGATTAGTATTCAGACTTCGGGTAAACCCAACTATGAATAAAAATCAAAATCAATAAACTCAACAAGTTTAATGAAAATAAAATAATTTTAAAAAACCAAAAACTCCCCTAATTTTCGTTTTTGGAGCTCCTTATATAGATAACTGCTACTAAACAAACCCTAAACTTATCAAAAACCTATAAACTTGTTTCCCAAGGTATCTACTACCTTTAGTCAACTTTCCTAACTTATTAAAACTCTTAAAATAAAATTTTAGACTCTTCTAAAATTACCCTAAATAATAAATCTGAAAATTAATTATTTTTCTACTAAAAATAACATTAATAAAATATAAATAATAATAATAAATTAATAGATTTATTTTCCATAAATCTCCCTCCATCACATATGATATTCGGATTCAGCAAAATGAGATAAGCAAATAGATACAAGTTCAAATTCATTGGTGCAAGTTATCTGACCAGTATCAATACGTTCAACATCCTCATAAACATCCAGAGAATCACAAGATGGATCAACGAAAGATGGGCATAATGCAGCAACAATATCATGAATAATCGACTCATTATCATCTGCAACCAAGTGACCTATAGGAATCTCACAATTCAAATGACTAGAAGGTATCTCATTATGAACGTCTATTGTCTTGTCATTAGACTCAACAATAGTATCTTCTGTATAAATAGATTCTTTTACATCATTGTTATCTGAATAAATAGTGTCTCTAATACAACTCTCGTCCTTTTAAATAGGAAAATAATCAGTAATATGATCATGAGTTGGATAAGATACAATAGATTCAGATGTTACACCGGCATCATTATTCCTAAAATCACTACTAGTGTCAAGTTCATCATCATCCTCAAAGCATACTGATTCATCATCTACAACGATTTCATTATTAGTGTCATCAATATGAGAAAAATCAGAACTTAAATCATCGTATAAACGACAATCCTCTATTGTTTGCATAGAATCAACAATTAATTTATCATTCTAAGCAAATCTTTCAGCACATTCAATCACAAATAACTCAGTTTGTTTGGCCATATGACTCAACCGTCCAGTTGATTTAACCAACTCGTGATTATATTGCTCCATCCTAGATAAGAATGACGCAGATGGTTACCGTACAATTGATTATCTCTCTCATACGGGGAGTCATATGTGTGTGAATAACAATTGGAATCGTTATAATATGACTCATAACCTGGTTGGTATTGATCATAACCTTCACAAGGTCCGGAATGATCATACCTATGAGAAAAATTCCATTCATTATTTACACATTGGGCTCTAGTAGGTTCATAATAATGAGAAGGTGTATATAATACTCCCCAAATGAACTATTAGAGGCTCCTCTTTCTCAGCTCTTTTGATTCCAAAAAGCTATAAAAGAAGCCAAATCACTGGAATCCATAATAAAAAATAAAATTTACCCAATAACTCACCTTGCAAAAGCTTTGCGAGAATACCAGGTACTTACTTTGCAGCCCGTTATCGATTCCGATCATCGCACTTCAGACTAAGGTACCCTTATAATTGGAACGGAAGGGTTCAAAGAACTCAACTAAGTATTTTTCCCACTTCGAAAACCAGTTCTAGTACCTCGTATCAACATTCACAATTTAGGATAATGAGCGTCCAACCTGTTCAAATCGTTTAATATATAACTCACAAGCAAGAAAATCATGAGTATTTTACAGCAGACCAATGTTGCTGAGCTAGACGACCAAGAGCAACCCCAAAAGTACCTAAAACAAAATTTTAAGACACAAAACTAGTCAAAAAAAACTAAAAAAAAAAGAAAACCTAACCTACGTTTAGAAAATCAAAAATACTAATTACAATATTCCACAACCACTCCCCAGCAACGGCGCCATGATAGGATTTCGGAAAAAACTATTTAAATAAACCGCAATCGCACGACAATGTAGAAGCGGCAAGAACGGATCGAACCCATATGGAGCGGGAAATTACCATAATTAATATTTCTAATAACTAACCAAGGATGATAATTTTTGGATTTTTAGAATTAAGAAAGAAATAATAAAAAAAACTAAACTAAAGTATACAGTGATTGATGTCGGTATCTAGGGAATTCGGTTTATACCAATCTAATTATATAAACTCAATTAATTTTTAAAATATATTTTTTATATTACTCGAGAAAAATATCGAAATTAATCTCATGTCTCGGAAGATAAAACATTAAAATCATAAAAACTCGTGTCTCCGCTGTAATTTCATTCGCTTCAGATGTAATAATCCTAAAGCACTACTTATCAATTTAAAAACATACACCATCAAAGTTCTATACTAAGCATGACATATCAATCACTAAGCATAAGTAGTCAATAAAATTATATAAATTAAATTAGATCTCAAGCAATTATGAAATAAAATTACTAACCATTGAATTAATATTGAAAATACCATTAAAGATAATTATGAATCTATAGCTAAATTGGTTTCCACATAAAACCCTAGATATAAAATTAGTTAAACATGGAGATAAATTTATTAAAACCCATTAAAATAAATTACAAAAAGAAGAGAATGATAAACCGTTACACCGTCGTCACCATCTATCTTCTCCTACTCTTGTTTTATCTCCAAAATCTCCGTAGCCGTCGTCAGGAGGAAGAAAAACGAACCCAACCAAAAGAAACTCCAGACGCCCCACACCAAAAACTCCTCCCTTTTGTCGTTTGTCTCCACTAGGTTATAATACCTTCATTCCATGTCACGTGGACCCTCTTTTTTCAGCATAAAAACTTGACACATTTAAGCATTCAGCCCATTATACTTTGACGCATGTACATAACCTTTCTAGATGCCAAAAAACACACGTATGCACAACACCCACTTCGTAGCTAATCCACCAGCAAAACGAGTCAAACGTTTTCAATTATAAGCACATGCATGACCGGCCTTAAATCACAGGTTGACAAGCTAATGCATCTTTAGCTCACGTATGACAAACAAAGTTTGCCATCCACCTTTTATACCCACGTAATAAAATGCCTCAAGTCCAAAGACTCCAAACGTCCAATGGACTTCCCAACTCCAATATAAAATATAGAAATTACTAGATAATCCAATCTAGAGGACCCGTTTAACGGATGATCCACCCACCCGATCTATATACTCGCTAGTTTAAAATCGTGTTTTTGGACCAAATTTTTTTCTCTGATCTATTCACATGTGAGTGTTATGATGTAATTTATATATATCCCATTCTTACCTATTCCTCTAAAACCAATTCAGTTTTCAAAATTTTCAGGTTCGTTTTTAATCTTCTTTGTTGGTGTTTTTAGGGTTTTGTTCTGAAGATCGAATTCGGTAATCTATAATCATCTTCATCTCCATTCATCCCAGGTAAGTTCTATAGTAAAGTGACGGTGAAAAAGAGAAGCAAGTGATGGTGAAGAAGAAGCAGATCTGAGAATAGATCTAAGATGAAGAAGAAAAACATATAAATTCATCAATTTTGGGTTTTGGTTTAGATTTTTTAATCTTCTTCTTCATTTGTGGGGTATGTAATGTCGAATATGTAATGTAGGATCATCATGAGAACTTGGTTTTCTTCTACTGATTTGGGAGTGATATTTTCTTTTATGTAGAAATTGTTCTTGTACGACTTTTCTTATTTTTCTTCTTGTTTTCATCGTTTTTCTTGTTTAGATATGGGTATCTCAGTACATATCAATATGTATTGATGCTTATTCAAGCATAAATTAGGTTTTTACATATGTATATGTACTGTTTGTTGGGTTCTACTTGTTTTTGGTGACTAACAGAGGTCTTCTTCTTCTTTGCAACATAAATTTTCTTCTTCTTCTATTATTATTCAGTTAATTCTTCTAGTTGTAACCATTTTTGTTGATGATTTCTTTAGATTTCATAAGAAACCAGTTTTGATATGGGTTTTTGTTGATGATTTGTTTGAATCCTCTGTTTTGATTTTATATTTTTGTATCTTAGTACATATCAATATGTATTGTTGGGTCATACACTTTTTCCTTCAATACATATCTATATATAGTGTTGGACCAATATGTAATCTTGGCTCATCTACTCTATTTCCTTCAGTACATATCAGTATTTACCATGAGATCATATATTTTTTCCTATAATACCTATTTTCGTTCAGTACATACCAATATATATTGTAGGATCATACACTTTTTCCTTCAGTTCATATCAATATGTACCGAAGGAAAATATGTATTGTGGGATCATACACTTTTTCCTTCAATACATATTTCCCTTTAGTACATATCAATATGTACCGTGGGATCATATACTTTTTCCTTCAGTACATATCAATATGCACTATAGGATCTTCTTTTTCTTTCTTTCTTTTTCTTCTTCACTGGATCTTTAACACGGTTTTTAATTTGTTTTTGTTAATGATTGTTGATTAATATGATTTCTTCTACTACTATCTCTCTTATTTTTCTCTCAATTGTTCTTGTTGTAAACATTTTCCTTCAACTTTCAGTAGAAATCAGTTCAGGTCTACTAGTGTTTGATCTATTGATTTTAGGTTTTTGATCTTGAGTCTTGATTTTCTGATTTTGTTCCTCTTTGATCTCTCTTTTTGATACGTTTTTTTTATGATTTTTAATTTATTTTGATTTTGATCTCTCTTTCTGTAACAAGTCACTTTTGAATTTTCGCTGCCCTAATCAGTTTCGGGTTTTATTTTTATTTTGTTTCTGATTTCAGTTTTTGAAAGTGAAAAGAAACTCGCATTGAAGACGTGGAGGACGTGGCTTGGTTCACACGTGAATGTTATGGTCAATGAACTAATTTTCTTTTTTGAAACCTTTTTTGGACCTCCTGATAAAAGTATTTTCCCGGTGGACTATAGCATAAATGGTAGACTGGTCTTTGGACCATTTAGCAAAATTGCCATATAAAATAGTGAGAACTAATACCAGACCCATTTCTCTAACTTTTCTCACCCTTAAACCCACCGTCCATAAATTTCACGGGCGCACCCATAAATTATAAAAAAACTATCGGGAGACCCATTTTTTAAAATTAATTTTTTTCGGAGAAATTTCATAGGCGTACCCTTTCATTGGAGGAGAGAGACGATATATTTAGAAAGGGAGAAATCGAGAGTTGAAGATAAGTTTTACAAGTGAGAGGTCGATCTCATCGTTTTCTTTTTGTTTCATCGTTTCAAAATCTGTTTATCATCTTATTTCTTTTCTATTTTCATTTTTCAATTTCGCTTTTGTGTATTTTAATTTTAACTTTTTTAGGTTTTTTTGATTTTTTTTTTTTGTGTGTGTGATTTGTTAGTGTATTTGAAGCGCATTCAGATTGATAGGGAAGGAGCTCTGCAATCAATCAAATTTAGGTAACAAATCCATTTATTGTGTCTCTGACTAGAGTTTTGAATTGTATCATGTATCTGCAGATTCGACAAAATCATAAACAAGGAAATTCCTTCTAAGGTGGTTTATAAAGATGATATGGTATTTCACTATTTACTCTTTGTATTATTTCAATTGTTTAATCAATGTTGTTATTATGCTTGGTTAGACTCCAAAAATATATTCTTTGTGCCAAATTTTTAATCCTAATTATCCAAAAACAACAAAGGAACAATGTCGACTTATGTTTAAAGTGTCAAGCTCAAATGTAATGATAAGATTCTACGAGATTTAGAGCATACAACTTAAATTTGATTTGTGAAATGACATGTTCCTTTGAGAATGTGAGCTTTTTTTTATTTCTTCAACTTTGATTAGTTATTATAATTGATGTTTAATTGTGGATGTTTCTTAATTCATATTAAATTGTGGAGATTTATATATCATTAACATGTGGATACTTATTTTTTTCAATCGTAGGTGATTGACTGGGGTTTACAATATATCATTTTGGTATGGGATATACTATCTTGTTCCAATCATTTATGTGTAACACACTTTTGTTCCATTTGGATTCATTTTAGAAAGCGTGGAAGCCCCAAATACACCAAGATAGGAAAGGATTTCAATGTCTAGAATTAATACGAAGAAGCTTGTCGGACTTGTTGTTGCCATGTTTCGTCCAACCGAAGAAGATGAATGGTTAAGAAATGGGGCAATGCTGGTTAAGACATTAGTTTGAGAAAAGATAATTTAACTTTGTCAACTACTTATTTATATCTTTCAGTTGACAAAAATGAATGGTTTATGTATGTGCTTGATTATTCTTCTTTATTGTTTTTATCACTGTTATCAACCAAAAAATAGTTGCATAATCTGTTATGCACAAAATGTCTGCATAACCTATTATGCAATCAAGAAAATGGCTGCATAATCTGTTATGCAGCTACAAAAAGGCTGCATAATCTGTTATGCAGTCGAGAAAATGGCAGCATATTGCATTATGCATCCATTTAGTTTTTAGCACTGTTATCAACCGAAAAATGGTTGCATGATTTGTTATGCAGCTACAAAAATGACTGCATAACATATTATGCAACCGAGAAAATAGCAGCATATTGCATTATGCATCAATTTTGTTTTTAGTATTGTTATCAACCAAAAAATAGCTTCATAGTATGTTATGCAGCTACAAGAATAATTGCATAACATTGCATTTATGCATCTTTTTTTGTTGTTGGAATGTTATTTTCGAGTTATATATACGTTTTAATTAGTGGGATGCATGAATCAAAATATGGCTGCACAATGTGTTATTCATCATTTGTGGTGGTTGCGTAATTCGTTATGCATCCTTTTTTTTGTTGGAATGATTTTTTTAGGCATATGCATCGTTTTAGTGGTTGCAAAGGTAAATTAATGGATGCATAAACCAAAATATGGTTGCATAATGTATTTTGGTGTTTGCATAATGTGTTATGCATCTTTTGTGGTGACCTCATAATGTCTATGTATCCAATTTTTAAAATTTGTGCCTAAAAAGACAAACACCTCCGATTTTTTTTCGTAAAAATTCTAAATTTGATTTTGTTGTTTGTATTCGTTGTGTAGATCTCTTTAAAAGCTTTCCAACGAGATAAAAATTTTAAAATTCCAAGGCACAGATTTTTTAGATATATTATATTCTAGTTTGGTTACCAATTATACCCCTGAAAAAATATGATGCATAATGAGTTATTCATATATTTATAATTTTAAATAATTATGGGTCTCACAGAAACTGAAAAATATTTTGGGTCTCACAGTAAGAATAATATTTTTTGGGGGCCTGAGCCTAAAATCCCCTATAAAATAACTATAAACAAATAACCCAAATTGAGTTTATAAATATGGCTCATGGGGAATCCTTTTATGTTCATTCTGATTCCTTGTAGTTGTATTACTGCAAGAAGCTCATTTTCTTCTCTTATACTGTAGACCACACCTTCCCCTCGACTGATAATAAATATACAGTCAAGTAGAGGGCCATTACCCATGTTTTAACTATAGCTTGGATTTTATGCGAACCACCTATAAAAACAATAAAATAGTAAAAGTATAAAAATAAGAACAAAACAATATAGATAAGATGAAAACATGTATAAATCAAGTGCTTATCATTAGGCCATGATCATGATCATGATAAATTCATGTAGTTAGGCTCTCATTTCCTATGGAAATTGGTTTTCATGGTTTTGAATTGAATTTTATATCTTTTGGTGAAGCAGGGCCCAACGCTTAATATGATTTTATTGCTTTATAATTTATATGCTTAAGCTAACTTGTGTTTGTTCCTTATTTATTAGTTTCGAAATGGAATATAACAATTGTTACCGACCACTGCAGAATACTAAATATTACTTCATTCTCTTCAGTAAGCTTTTGAACAAAGAAGCTCTTGTAGGTTTAAAATTTAGGATTATCCATCGATGTTCTTTTAACTTTCATATTTAGTGTCCAAAGTCAGTTGATTAAGGTATGAAAAGAAAATCTTACATTCTAACTGCTCTCGTGTTCATTTCTGGACATATTTCAAAAACACCATGGATGGACACTGAAGGATCTTAAAAGTTGCTAGTGGTGCAGTATATTCCATGCATTGCATTGTGTGTTTTGGATAAGCTTTGAAAGTGTTGGGTGATATAGGTGTGGAGTATCTATAGACCTGATCCCTGTGATATAGCAGCTTTTAGGATATAAATCCACATGTGGTAATGAAGCTTCTTATTCTGTGGAACTTTTGTACTGGTTGGTTGTTTGGAGGGGTGAGACTCTACTACAATGTAGTGTTCTTAAATTGACTTATTTCATTATGTTTGAACTTCAATTTTAATTCAAGTTGCTCCTTATTTAATGCGTAATTGATTTCTTTGTTAGGTGTAGATTTAAATGAATAACCTGAAGCTGATTCTGTTAATGAATCTATAATGGAGGAGACAACAATACAAGCTACTACCATGGGACAGGCAACTACAAGGGAGGCACCTACTATGGACCTGATCAAGGTCAAAGTTCCGCTGCACCTTCTACCAGTTTTAAATTTAAAGTCCCACTGCACCTTCTGCTAATATTAATTTTTTTTAGTTCAACCAGTTGTAACCAAATATGAAACCATTTTACACATTCAAATAGAGTTTAATGAATAATTAGCTTAAGTTTGGTTACTGATGAGTAATGTTTTGGGTAACACGATTCTACATCATAATTTTGACTCAGTATGCTCATCTTGATCTTCTAGTATTTTTATGTTGCAAATGTAACGACAATGGCAGCAGTTTTATATAAAGTGTGGATGAAGATGACTTAACCATTAGTAGTGGAAGGATTGAAAAACTGTTACGGGACGGATTCAAAAACTATTATGATAAATTGTGATTATGACATGTGTTATCGATGGTTCTGATTGTAACACGTGGACCTTAACCCGTGTTGAGCTTGGTTAAATGGTAATCAAGGGCTTTTAAGTCTTTCATGTGTAAAAAGTGGGCCCAAAGTCTGATTTAACCTCTGACTTAGCGGAATAGGGGGCTAGAAATAATTTTTTAAAAAATAAGGGCTGTAATTTAAATAAATTATTTTTGGGTGGATGCTGTCAAAATTTCCTTAATGTTTTCTACGGAGAAGAAAGATATGATCCCTGTTAGAAAGAGTACAAGTACTACACATTGAAAGTGTAAAAAGCAAAAAGGAAAATACACATAGCATGATGAAAACAAAATTTACCATGTAGGACAAAGGAGCAAACATATATACTCGAGAGAACATAGAAGCCAGAGTTTGAAGCTCAGACAGTTGGTAATGTGGTGGAGAATAGCAGACATGAGGGACAAAAATAAATATCCTTGTTATAGAGCAGACAGTGGCGGAGCTAAGAATTACAAATGAGGGGGCTAAAAAAATTTTATATAAACACATGGATTTTAATGGACTATAGCCAGGATTAGTCAACCCTTGGCTCCGCCACTGGACAGATTAAGGGGGAAGGAGCGCACAAGGTGAGGAAAATATGGTACGCCGGTCAGCAGCTAGCCAGGGGCAATTACCCCCATAACCCTATGTCCAATGCTGGGTGCAGCTCCTGAGTTGACTAAACCTGGTTGTAGCCACCCCCAAATTTTTAGAAAACCTGACCATGAAAGCTAAATTACCTATCACCGAAGCAATTTGTGCCATTTAGTCCACCTGGTCTTGCAATTTAGCCCACTATGTTTTAAAATTTAGTCCACCTAGTCTTCGTCTAAGTAATTCTTATGTTTGTTTTTCTAAATTTTATTTATAATCACTTCAATTACCAACAAATAAAAAAATAACTTCATTTCTATCATATAACCACTAAATCAAAGTAAAACACTGACGTAATAACAAGCCTTTGCTGACCTTAATTATTAGATTAAGAATGTCAAAGTGGTAGTTTTCTATTAAACAAGATGAGACGAAGAATAAAAATATTTAGAAAGAATAAGAGGCGAAAGAGATTCAAGAGAAAGTTTAATTATGTCTAGATTTCTGTCGTTTTTTACTTTTATATATGGATATAAAATAAAATAATTCCCTAATATTACCCTTTTTTTAGAATTTAATTACACACGTATCTCATGCAAAGCGCTTTTAGCAACACCTGGGATGAAATAGATAACTAGTATATTGGAATTTGATGTTTTTTAACATAACTTAACATGTTTAGGCAGTAAAGATGTTATGGTGTAACATGGTAGTATATAATTTGGTTCGATCCCTCATTCCATATATTGGTTTGTAGTTCTCTGCTTTTGTATGCAGTTTACGTACACCTATCAATGTGTAGTATACATATCGGAATTACATCAATTGCATATTCATATGTTGCGCATGGTGCAATTTTTTAATTTAAGTTTCAATTTTCAACTTTAACTATTCAGAAGAAAAAAAGGTGCGACAAAATTCTTTTTAGCCCCTCTAGGTTGAAATCCTGGCTCCGCCACTGAAAGTTGCCCAGCCATGTTGATGCTTAGAAGTGTCTTAGGGATCTTAACCTTCTTATTAGCTTTAGATTGGAAAGCTCTCCGATTGTACATGAGTAAAAAGTTCCAAATATATTTGGGACAAGGAGATCGAACATTAGGCCAATTTAATCTGAGCAAGAGTTAACATGGAACGAACGAGGCACTATTGAGAGCTAGAATGTGGAAGTACAACGAACCAAACACTGAATGAGAGTTCACAATGAGAGCAAATTAAAATGCTGAGACTACGCAGCTGAGTTACAAGATTTGACTCTAAACTTATCAACTTGAGCCTCGCGTGTATACATTGTAATAGTCTCGAGAAGTTTGTGAAAGCACCATTAGATGATGAGCTAAGCTACTGACCGTTTGAAAGTGCACACATGACTATATGGCTTATGGGACCATGTTTGTACCATAGTTGGGATGATGAAATCAACAACAAATAATAGGAAAATCTGGCTAAACGAAAAAAATTCAACGCTATTTGTCCCAAATTATATATTGTTTGGAAAGAACAACAATCAAACTACAGGTTTCCCTCTCTAATTGCCCATTCATTTCTTGCAATTTCCTGCCTGACTTGCAAAGTTGTTGCGAAGCTACACATGAGGTATTGTCATCATGTCTAGAAGAAAAATATAAATGAAAACACTATAATAGGTGTGATTGCATAAATTTACAAGCTCAACAATATAAAGCACCAAGAAGTACTAAAATTGGTAAATTGCATTTATTCACACCAAACTTCCTCTCTTATAAAGGTAAGACTTCGAAACATACAAGTAAGCAATCAAGTTTATTGTGCTAAGTGCAGCTAGAAACCAGTAGAAGTAATCAAGATGAGCTCGATTGAGGTTATTCAAGAACCAACTACCTTGATTGCTTCCACTCGTTATCTTGTCAATGGCGTATATGAGAAAGCCACTAAGGAAGTCCCCTATGCCAAAAATTGCTAAAGTAAAGGGAGAGACCTATGGAAGATGTTAGATTAAAGTTAATCTACACAGATGTACTAACAGAATCAAAAACAATGAGACTTTATTGAACAGAATTTGATAAAGAACAAATGCACAAAACAGCACAGTGCACAGACTGTGTACTCAGCCTTTTATAGGCTTTTCCAACGTCTAGCTAACGTACACAACAGCTTATTGAATGCTGTTACAGTTGGATATGCTAACCTGAGCCTAAGACAGTTACACTCTGCTAATGTACACCTAACAGAAACATGAATTGTGTGAATCTGATTCTGGTGTTACAGAGGTGTAAGAATACTCAGAATCTGTTATGTTCCATTACTCCCCCTCAAACTAAATTGGCCAGGCTTTGATTGGACCTTTAGTTTGGCACACAGTCTTGTAAATTTGGGTCCTAAGAATACTTTAGTGAGTATATCCGCAGCTTGATCTTCAGTTGAGATGTAAGAAATGAGTAATGTTTTTGACTGAATGAGCTCTTTCACAAAGTTGTAGTCAACTGCCAGATGTTTCATTCTTGTATGTAGGACTGGATTACTAGTGTAAGCAATTGCACTGATGTTATCACATTTGATTGTTGGTTGTGTTGTGATTGATATATGCATCTCCTTTAGTAGTTTCAATATCCAACATATTTCAGCAGCAGTATTTGCTACACTTCTGTACTCAGCTTCTGTAGAGGATCTGGAAACTGTGTTCTGTCTCTTGCTGGACCAGGAAATGGGATTATCTCCAATGCAAATTAGATAACCTCATGTACTCCTTCTTTTTAGCTTGTCACCTGCTCAATCTGCATCACCCAGTGATCTCCAATTTCCATTTTGAGTAAAGCAATCCATGGGTTGTTGTTCCTTTTAGATATCTCAGAATTCTTTTTGCTGCTATTAAATCAGTGGTTGTTAGTTCTTGCATAGCTTGACAAACCTTATTAACAGCATAGGACATTTCTGGTCTAGTCCATGTTAGGTATTGTAATGCACCAACTAGAGACCTGTAGCTTGTTGGGTTTGTTAGTTTGACTCCTTGTTGTTGTGATGTACTTGAAGCTGCAGGAACTGGAGATTGACATGGTTTTGCTCCTAGCATAGTGTGTTTGTCTAGGAGATCCAAGATGTATTTTGTTTGTGAAAGAAATAATCCAGTGTTATTTCTTTGTACTTCTAGCCCCAAAAAATAGTGCAATGACCCTAAGTTCTTTACTAGAAAGTGTTGTTGTAGTGTATGCACAAACTCAGTACAGTGTGAATGAGAATTACATGTGATAAGTATGTCATCAACATAGACCAATATATATGTTGTATTTGGTCCCTTTTGTTGGATAAAAGAGATGCATCAGCTGTTGATAGAATGAAATCATAAGACAGCAGAATTTGTTGTAATTTGCCATACCATGCTCTTGGTGCCTGTTTTAAACCATAAAGAGATTTGTGGAGTTTGCAAACATGAGTGGGGACATCCTTGTCTATAAAGCCTGGTGGTTGAATCATGTATATGTTTTCTGTTATATCTCCATGTAAAAATGCATTGCTTACATCCAATTGTGTAATATGCCAATCATGCTGAATTCCAAGTGCCAATAAAACTTTGATTGTACTTTATTTTGCTACTGGACTAAAAGTTTCTGTGTAGTCTAGCCCTTCTTGTTGATTGTATCCTTTTGCAACTAGCCTTGCTTTATATGTGTCAATAGTTCCATTTGGTTTGTATTTTATTCTAAACACCCATTTGCAACCTATAAGATTCATGTCTGGTGTGCTTGGTACTTTGGACCATGTTTGTGCATCCTGCAATGCATTAAACTCCTCCACCATTGCCTGTCTCCATCTTGTATCCTTATTAGCTTGACTAAAGCATGTGGGTACTTTGTGCACTTGAATTGTGGATAAAGCATGGGGTAACTGATATTTTGTTGTATATGCTTTTGGCTTTTTAATTCCTGACTTTCCTCTTGTCTGCATTTGATGTTTATTAGTTGTTGCTGGTGATGAGATTTGATGTTGGTGTTGCTGAGTGAGTGGCATTGTAGTTGTGGAGCTCATATCTGTGTTTGGTGATGTTATAGAAGATATGTGAGGTTTATAAGGTTGGATTTTCTTTAATGGAAAAATGGATTCCATGAACGTTACATGTCTGGAGGTGTATATCCTTCCAGTTATTGGATCCAGACATTGGTATCCCTTTTGTATTGTACAATATCCTATAAAGACTTTCTTTTTGGAGATAATTTGGAATTTGTATATTGCTTTAACCAAGGAAAACATAATGAACCAAACACTCTTAGTAAAGTGTAATCTGGAGATTTTTTGAACAACTTTTCAAATGGAGAACATATTGTAACTTCTTTGATGGTAATCTGTTTATTGTAAAATTTGCTGTAGAGAAAGCTTGATACCAGTACACATCATTTAAACCTGATTGCAGTAGAAAGGTTCTTCCAATTTCCACAATATGTCTGTGCTTTGCTTCTGCCACACCATTCTGCTCAGGTGTGTGTGGACATGACAGTTCATGCCTTATTCCATGCTGTAGTAAAAATTGTTTTAGTTCCTGATGTAGAAATTCACCTCCACCATCTGTTCTGATTGTCTTTATCTTACAACACAATTTGTTTTCTATGTAATTATTGAACTCTTATAGAATAGACTTGAATTCTGATTTATCAAACAAAGGATATAGCCAACTGAATTTTGTGTAATCATCCACAATCACAACATAGTATCTGTATCCAATAGTAGATATTACTGGACTAGGACCCCAAAGATCCATATGAAGTAATTCTAGAGGTGAGTTACTGTTATTTATTGATGATTAAAAAGGTAGTTTATGAGACCTTCCTAGTTGACAGTCTACACAAGGTAATGAATTTGGTAAAGTGCATGAATGAGATAATGTTTTGAATAAGAATTTGAGTGTTTTATATGAAGGATGTGCAAGTCTTTTATGCCACACCTCTGGAGATATTGTAGAGCTGAGAGCTGCATTAGCTTTTATTGAAGTTTGATTGAGAAATTGAATGGAATATAGACCATTATTATTAGGGCCTTGAAATAATGTCTTCCCAGTTTTCAGATCCTTGACAAAGAAACCAACAGGAGTGAATGTTAAAGAACAATCATTATCTTTGGTGAATTTGTGAACAGATAGTAAATTGTGTGTTGCACTAGGAACTATTAGTACATGTTTTAATGTGAACAGATGATTATTTCTGGATTTAAAGGATGTGCCTGAGTGGGAAATGAACATACCTTCTCCACTTGATGTTTGTACTTTTTCATTTCCATTATAAACTGTTGGGAATTGTACTTCACTTTTATTTGGTGTTATGTGATTTGTTGCACCAGTATCTGCAAACCATGGTTGTGCTTCTTGAAATCTGGTTGTTGCTAGATGTGCAGATGAGTTTTTGTAAGTAGCTGTATTTGAGTAACCAGTGTTGAGCCTGTTTCTGCAAGTGATTGCAGTATGTCCTTCTTTTTCACAAATTTGACATATTACAGGTGCTTGAGATGAGTTACTGTAATCATTGTAATGTCTTGGTGCATATTTGTATCCTCTACCATTATTGTAGTTTCTTCTTGGATTATTGTTGTTTCCTGATCTTGACCAAGATTGTTGATAATTGGAATTTCCTCTTCCATATTGTTGTTGTTGAAAAGAATTGAATCTTGAATTATTGTTTCTGTAAGGTTGTCTTGATTGGTTGGATTGTGCAAGAAAAGCTTGATTTGAGATAGTAGCTAATTGTTCAGAATGTCTTTGACTGATTACTATTTCTTCACTTAGCAGATTGTTGTGTAACTCTATACTGGACACTGGTGGGAATCTATGTCTCATGGATGTTGCAAAAGGTATATAGTCAGGATGTAGAACAGATAGAGTTACAACAACCAATTCTTTATCTGAAACATGTTCTCCTGCTGCTCCTAGTTGATTTGCCAGACTTTTAATTTCATCAACCAAGTTTGAGATTGTTCTATTACCTTGTTTAATGGCAAGAAGTTTTGTTCTCAATTGTATTGAGTGTGTTGAGGATGATCTTGAAAATCTATCTTCTATACTTTTCCACAGATTGTAAGCTGTTGTTGCAGTTGCAAAATAGGCTATTACCTCATCTGAAATTGTACTGTTTATCCAAAGAATTATTGTTGAATCTTCATCAATCCAGTCTACATACAATGGATTCTCTATTCCATTATTTTGATTTCTTGGATTGGTATACCTCTCAGGACATGGAAAGGTTCCATCTAGATATCTCATTATCTTGAACTTTCTAATAACTGGTAGCATCAAATGTTTCCATGTTACAAAGTTATCTTCCTTGAGTTTTAATGTAACAAAATTTGTTAACTGGTTGAGAGGTATTTTTGCTATAGAAGTTGATGTTGGATTTTCCATTCTTGATGGAAATTCACAGATCATAAAAGAGACTTTGATTTCAAAGAAAGAAAGGAAAGATTTGAGAAGAACAGTTCTTGCTACTGTAATTACAGATTTGAGAGTTTTGAGATCAAACCTGCTCTGATACCATGGAAGATGTTAGATTAAAGTTAATCTACACAAATGTACTAACAGATTCAAAAACAATGAGACTTTATTGAACATAATTTGATAAAGAACAATGCACAAAACAGCACAGTGCAGAGACTGTGTACTCAGCCTTTTATAGGCTTTTCCAACGTCTAGCTAACGTACACAACAGCTCATTGAATGATGTTACAGTTGGATATGCTAACCTGAGCCTAAGACAGTTACACTCTGCTAATGTACACCTAACAGAAACATGAATTGTGTGAATCTGATTCTGGTGTTACAGAGGTATAAGAATACTCAGAATCTGTTATGTTCCATTAACCTACACTTCTCAACTGATCTGGCACCTGATCATAGAAGAATTCTTGCAGACCGACCATTGCAAATACCTCAGCAAGACCAAACAATAAGTATTGAGGAACCAACCACCATAAACTGATAGGAACTGTTTCATTTGGCTTGTCAATTAATCCAAAGTCAAAAGCAGTTTCAAGCCTTTTCTTCTCAATTAAAGCAGCTAAAACCATGGACATTGTTGATATAAATATGCCACAACCGATTCTTTGAAGTGTTGATATGCCGTTCTGGTTTTTGGTGACAAGTCGAACCAAAGGAACAAAGAGACGGTCATATATGGGAATGAAGAAAATTACCGTCAAGGGAATGAAGGATAAAAGGGATGCTGCTGGTATTTGGTTGCTTTGTTTTATTGTCTGTTCATGGTGCTCCCATGCTTCGTAAAGAAAGTCATGGACTGAGCAACCACAACTGCATAAGTTCGACATGAAATCCATATCGGAACCAAACGCAAAACTGTTTTCGCATCTTCGACCTGATCAATGCTACAATATACGCCACGTTTTTCTAGAACCGACTCGATCTGAGTTTGATTGATATACCAAACTCGATCTGAGTTTGGTATATCAATCAATGCTTTATCCAGAAACCTATGTTGTATAAAGAGATCTTTTCAATCAAATTGTAATAGGATTTTCTTTGAAGACCAAGTAAAATATTAAAGTTTTCTTACTTGAATTGATGAGCACCAACACGAAGATGATTGTTTGACATTCTGATTCCTTCCTCGTGGTTACTTGTTGAAGCTGAAGTGCTTCTCCAATTCATTGCAGATGCAACAAATACTTTAGCTATCCTTGATTGTGGGTTTTCTTTATTCTCTTCTGCCGGAAAGCGATAAGTTCTCCATCCAAGCAAGAAAACAAAGAGCCCAAGAAGCATAGAAAGGCATGGAATGCCGAAACCGAGACCCCAACTTATATTTTCTTGAATGTATGTCAAGGTGAAGCGAGAAATGCAACTACCAACACACAATCCAAAATACCACCAATTGAAGAATGAGCTTTTGGATGTGCATTCCTCTGTTCCGTTCATCCAATTGATCTGCCCCAAAAGCTTCTGCGCATGGCTTACATCCAGCCTTGCCAACTGCTACAAGGTACAATGAGAAAAAGAAAAGGATGACCAAGAAAGGAGCAGAGGAGGTTTCATGCACTTCATTACTGACGTATTCATCCGGGCTCATACTCAGAAGGAAGGACAACTGATAGGGTAAGAAATCCCAGTCCCTAAAAACATTCCAAAGATAACGTTAGCAGTAATTCCTCGCACTTGGCGCAAAAAAAACTCAGTCTGAGTATTCCTGTTCTTATCGAGGATGTGGCAAATATATTAGGATCCCATGCTACCAATTTCCTATCCTTATACTTTTAGCTAAAGTCCTGCAACAGGACTACAGTTACCATTGCCTAACATACCATGCAAAATGACTACAATTACCATAGCCTAACAGACCACCAGCCAAACCGTTGGTTTCTAGTCTTAAACACGCCGATGTATAATGCCATTAGACCCAATTCTCCATGTTTAGGATCTCTTCCAGTTTGTCGGGCACCCCCATACATTTGAACATCTCATAATTTACATGCTAAACTACAGTAGTAAAAACTAGACAAAGTGTGACATAGGGTGTTGCGGTAGGAAATATTTTGATAGGAGAAATGAAACTGAAATTAAAATCTATAAGTCTAGTAAAACTGGACTAAGAAGAGTAAGATACAATTACCAGTATGTAGACGAGACAAGAGAAGAAGATGGTACGAAATCTCCCAAGATAAGAATCAGCAATGAAAGCACCAAGATGTGGTAGCATCCATACCACACCACACCAAGCATTGATATTAGCTGCAGCTGTTACTGTGGATTGACCTAAAGTAATAGCACAAGTGTGTGTTTAGCACAAGTGTTTGTGTGTGTGTGCATGTGGAGTGTGTGAGGGATTTTGAGAGTGTGTGTATTGCACGTGAGAGTTATGGTTTAGTTAAGTATATAACCGGAAGAAGAGTCCTGTAACATTTTAATCTTTCTCATTAATCAAACTCATTTGATCAAGTCGTCTATAGCCCCAATGTAGAATCTTGTGATTCTATCATGGTATCAGAGCATCGGTCTCAGATTCTTCTGAGGGAATCGATCCTTCTTCATCACATTGATTCTTTTTTTCTTCATCAATTTCTTCATTCATCTGTTTTCAATTCAACACTGAGTTCTTGAAGAAAAATGGAGTTCTTGAAGCAATTACTTGTTCTGAAGTTTGATTTGATCCTGATCTCTGCTGCAACGTCTTCAAACAGGATCAAGCATGATTCTTAGGTATGAAATTTGATTTTCTCACTTGTGCTCTTGGATTCATGGATTTCTTCTGCATTTTTGGTATGAATCTTAAGTCTTCAATCTCAACTGTTAAAATTGGATCTTTGATGGTAATCTTAATCTCATCTTGTTGATTACTTCATACTTAATCTCATGTGTTCAATGTCTATGCCACTACTTCAACAACATCCAGTTTCATCTTCAATCACAGATTTACATCATAATTAGGTTATTTTTAAACTCTAATTTCTTGATCAAAATCTACTGTTCTTGTTTCCTGATGCCGAATGGGTCTGAGCATGTTCTAATAGTTAGATGAAAACTTAATGTTGTTCCACTCAATTGGATTCAGAAGAAGTGTTGAGAGTTTGTGGTTGAAAATAATACTGCACATGGTGCTTAATAGTTCATCTTTCATTCTTCCAATTTCAATTCTTATTTCAAGGCAGTCCTCACTTCGGTGTTGAAGTGTTTTGCAATTTCTAATGATGTTTCTGTGTTTGGATTTCGATTTGGAGTTGGTGTGTGTACTGGCATACATTTTGAAGTTCTCTTTGTTGAGTTTGTATATACTTAGTATACACCCTGGTGTTCTTTTTCTTTTTCTTTTTAGAATTGTTTACTTCATTACCCAATTTAATTACAAGTGTGCTATTCATGTCAGTTAGAGAAATAATTTTTCGGATTTTTCTTCTCAAGAACAACAATAATATTGATCTTATTCTTGCCTGCATTCATCAATCTAGTTCATTATGCTGAATAATGCAAGACTTCTATCACTCTTGCTCAGAAATACATGTTTTCTTGCTTCTGAATCTCAGATATGTTAGCCTTAGGTTCTATGTTGGTTCTGTTGCCTGTAATCCAGGATTTACTTTATTGTCTGAACGGTAGCCGTCTGTTCAGACTCGTATTCCTGTGCCACCTGCTTTACCAACAAAGAGAGATGTCTTGTTTGAGGTCTTGTTGTGCATCATTTGAGTTGTGGATTGTGTACATCAGTGGCATCAGGTATATCAGGACGATCATCAAGATTAGGTACATCATGTTTTCTTGCTTCTGAATCTCATATTTTACTCTTATAAGTTCAGTGTGTGCAAGTTGTTCTTAAACATTACATTGGGAAGCACAATTATGTCCCTGTGACTCAGAAAGGGTACTGGCAGTTTACCATGGGTGATGTTCTCGTTGGTGGTGAAACAACTGGAATTGTTAGTCAGGAGTGCAAATCAGTAGTTGTTGAATATGGTGCAATGATAATTGCATTGCTAGCATCAGAGACAAGCCCGAAGAAATTCTGCTCCCAGATTGGTTTATGTGCCTTCGATGGTACTCGAGGTGTTAGTATTGGCATCGAGAGTGTAGTAAATAAGAAGACTCTCGATAAATCCTCTGATGCCATGTGCACATCTTGTGATATGGCAGTTGTGTGGATGCAAAACTAGCTTTGTGAAAGACTTCCTAGCCCAATGGGAGAATCATCTGTTCCTTGTGATGGTCTTGCTTCCATGCCCAATGTCAACTTTCTTCAATCTTGTGTGTTGGGAATTATCTTTTCTGTTTGGTAAACATGGTGAAGTCATTGCTATTTGTTCTTTTGTTATCTCTACTTTCCATATCTCTAGTTTTTGCCGAATCCGGTGATGGATTATTAAGAATTAAGTTGAAAAGGAGGAATTTGGATTCAAATGATCAACTTGCAGCTCATCTCGAGTCTACAGATGGGAAAATCTTTGGGATCTTTTGTTCGCAGTCTGCGCCGTACAAGGGTTTGCATCATTGGTTTGAACCCAACATCCTGTGGCAGTCTTCATGATAGGGGACATGGCTCAGGTATTTGCTTTGCTATTGGGTGTCTAGGCAGTGTCAGAGGTTAAAAGTGTGCAGTCGGATCTGTAAGCTAATGTTTTATTAGGCGGGTCCAAATCCTTCAACTGAGACAGCACTGCTTTCAGCAGAAACTCCATTGAGACAGTATTCTCCATTGATGCTTATGCCTGTGCGAGTACGATTGGATTCCCAAATCCAGGAACTGTCCTTCTACTAGTTTCTCCCCGGCAGCGGCGCCATGTTTACTTGGCCAACATCATCTTAACAACCTCCTCGTAGTTGACCTGGCCATCTCCATCAACATCTGCTTCACGAATCATCTCATCGACTTCCTCATCAGTAATTTCTCTCCCGGATTCGCCATAACATGTCGTAACTCAGCAGCAAAAATGAAACCATTTTGATCCTTGTCAAAGACCTTACAAGCCTCCTTCAGTTGCTCCTCAGAATTGGTTTCTTTCGTCTTTCATTCCATCAAATCCAAGAACTCAGGGAAATCAATAGTTCCATTTTGGTCAGCATCAACCTCGTTGATCGTGTCCAGAAGTTCAGCTTCAGTTGGATTTTGTCCCAGAGACCTCATTACAGTTCCCCTCCTAATCATATTGTTACTGATTGTTTGTGTGTGCATGTGGAGTCAGTCTTAAGTGGCCTCTCCAAGCCCCCTTGAGCTTGCGGGAGGGTAATAGCACAAGTGTGTGTTTAGCACAAGTGTTTGTGTGTGTGTGCATGTGGAGTGTGTGAGGGATTGTGAGAGTGTATGTATTGCACGTGAGAGTTCTGGTTTAGTTAAGTATATAACCGGAAGAAGAGTCCTGTAACATTTTAATCTTTCTCATTAATCAAACTCATTTGATCAAATCGTCTGTAGCTCCAATGTAGAATCTTGTGATTCTATCATAAAGGACCAGTTAGTGTAATTGATTAAATTTGAAGATATTCCATAGAAAGCTATAGTCTCTGCAGATTCAGCTCCAATTATAAGAAGAGCTGATCTCCAACCACCAATATTTGATCCAATACTCACTTTCTCTCCTCTGTAATCAACAATACCTTCATGAACATGACCAATTCTAGTATTGGACATCAGCAAAGGTTGATACGCATCACTTCCTCCATTTACAGATTCTGCCATCTCTTCTCTACGGAAAGGAGACTCTTTCTGTATTTCCTTTCAATTTTTTCTTTTACATCTAAAACACTAGTAGGACCATACAAAAGTCGGTGTACTCAAATTCTTGTAAAATATCTATCTTCTATACCCCGCGGTTCCAAGGCTGCAAAATTTAGGAGGTTGGCATAAGCAAAATGTTCGAAATTCTTTTGTATTTTAATCGTGACGATTCGACAGCTAGTAATCAATGATTGAACATATTCCTTCTATTATCAATAATGGAGCAAATGAGCCTGCTTAACCTTCCTCTCAATAGGACTAGATTGCGAGACATTTTAGCCTTTTAGGAGCCTATTACATGCTTAATCTACAAATCTAAGCAAAAATATACTCTGAAGTCTGAACAATAGTACTCGATTCTTTACCACTTCTTTTTATTTCTTTTATAACTATAGTTCAATCGTAATTACAGCTAAAAGAAAGAATTGACAACTATCCATTTTGAGGAGGTTCTTCTAACTTTAAAGTGCCAAAGCCAATATGGCTCGCAAGTTTGTAGTCGCATCCCAAATCTAGCTTTTAGCTTTAGCTGGTCTGCATCTCTTTTTTGTCTTCTGCTTAAACTCGAGGCCATTCATAATGAAACTCCTTTCTTATACAGATAAAATTTTGAAAAATAAACATAAATAGCCAACTGTAGTCCACTAAGTCCAGCAAGAAGCCAATAGAAATAGTCGAGATGTGCTCGATTTAAGTTGTTGGAAAACCAACTTTCCTGATTACCTCCACTAGTTGTCTTCTCGATGATAGAAATGAGGAAGCTACTTAGGAAGCTCCCTACGCCAAAGATGCTCAAGTAAAAGGAGAGACCTACACTCCTCAATCCATCTGGCACCTGATCGTAGAAAAATTCTTGGAGACCAATCATTGTGAAGACATCAGAAAGCCCAAAGAAAAAATATTGAGGAGCCAACCACCATACACTCATAGGAATTGTTGCTTTCGGGTTATCGATTAACCCAAAGTTTAGAGCAGTTTGAAGCCTTTTTTTCTCAACTATTGCTGCCAATACCATGGAGATAATTGACAGGAACAACCCAGAACCAATCCTTTGCAGCATTGTTATACCAGAGTGCTTGCCAGTGAGTGCTCTTGCAATTGGAACAAAGACACGGTCATAGATAGGAATGAGGATGACAATGGATATGCTAATAACTGCTTGAAGTGTTGCCGCAGGTATTTGGAAGCTTGGTCCAATTGATCTGTCCATGGTACTACCTTGCTTGGTGAAGAACGTTGAGGATTGTGCAAATACAACTGCATATATTAAACATGTTGCCCATATGGGAACCAATCGCAAGACAACCTTTGTTTCTTCTACCTGACTAATAGTGCACACAATTTGATCTTCACATCGACTCCCATCAACTGGAACTGAAATCAGTGCTTTGTCAAGAAACCTGCATCATAAACATGCTGGCTCTTCTTTAACTTAACAGACAACATCATTTAAACACCAAGTCCTAACTGGATAACATTATAGGAACATTCCACAGTTGCAAGAATCTTTATAATTTTGAAATGGTTCCTGATCTCTAGTGAACCCGTCCCAAATACCAATAAGGGCCAAATAAGATAAATTTTGGGGAGATGGGGTGGCACTTCACTTGCTATCCTAAATTTTTTTAGGTATGTCTATATATAAGTCGCAGAGTTTCGCTTAGGACACAACTTACTTGAATTGGTGAGCACCTACACGAACAGATGTCTTTTCGCTTTCTTCTTCTTCCTTCATGCAATCAACAGATAGAGTGTTAGCTCTCCAATTCTTTGCAGATACAACAAAAACTTGACTTATTCGCGAAATTGGATTCTTCTTATCCTCTGCATAACTATAGCGATAACTTTTGGTTCCAAGCAAGAAAACAATGAGAGCAATAGCCATGGAAATACATGGAATGCCAAAACCAAGAGCCCAACTCAAATTTTCCTGAATGTAGGTAACAACCAAGAGTGAAATTGCAGTACCCCCACATAATCCGAAGTACCACCAATTGAAAAATGAACTCTTGGATTTACATTCCTGTGGATATCGTTCATCAAATTGATCAGCTCCGAATGCTTGGACACATGGTTTATGTCCACCTTGAGCAATTGCAACTAAATACAAAGACAAGAAGAAAAATGTGATCTGTAATGCAGTCGGTGAAGCACAAGGAGTGCTGTTTTCTTGAGTGGTTTTGCAATCTGGTGGTCTTAGAGATGGTAGAATCGCTGATAAAGTTAATAACCCAAGTCCCTGCAAGTTCACCCAACTTAACAATTAACAATTAACAATTAACAATTGGATATAAACAAATGGGTTTAGATAGAGGCTTTTGATGTATATGCATTAAGACTATCTCAGTTTTTGAAACATCAACGGACAAAGTAAGCTCAACATCACTTGACAATCCACATTACTGTTTATACCACAGTTGGGATGACGCAATTGACACCAATTAGGAAGAAAAAAACTTGCTAAACCTGATAAATTCCCGTTCAATGGTATTTGCTAAGAAACTTGTATCGGTTGCAAATGAAGAAAATCAAGTCAATATTTGCCTCAGTAATTCATTTTGCAAATGCAAATTCATGCCTGACTTGCAAAAGCTAACCATGAAGCTGCACATCAGATTTTATTAGCATTTCCAGAAAACAAAAATTCACACACTATTTTGAGTATTTCCCTCAACATACATTGGTCTACTCAGTCCATTTGGTCATTTCAAGTCAGGATCCAGATCTCAAACAGACTAACTAGAGCTAGTAGAAGAAACTAATAATAATGAGAAAATGAATAAATTACCAGGACATAGAGAAGAGAAGAGGTAAGAATAGTGCGAAATCGACCAAGAACTGAATCAGCAACGAAAGCACCAAGTAAAGGAAGCATTGAACAAAAACCAGACCAGATATTAATATTCTCAGCAGCAACAGCAGTTGATTGATGAAGTGGACCAGTTAGATATGTTATAAGATTACAAGCAATTCCATAATAAGCAAATCTTTCAGCAATTTCAACACCAATTATAAATGAAGCTGATTTCCATCTACCATATTTTGATCTATTTATTACTTTCTCTCCTTTGTAATTTACTACACCTTGTACCCCATTTGTATCGGTCTCTCCGAGTAGTGGAACAACTTCTTGTTCAGTAATGGAGACCTCCATACCCAACTAAAAAACTTGTCCTCACTCTCACTTTAACTGTTCCAGTCCCTCTCGCTCACTCTATGTATCTCTAAGTCTAGTCCATCAACTCTGAACTGAACTGAAAACATGACTGATATTATTGGCGAATAAGAACGATTTTATGGTACCTTTAGAATTTGTGGGACCTTTCCCCATTTTGATACGGTCGCTATGAAGTAATCTTTGGTCTCTTTTATCTATATATTTTAGTTAATGGTTAAAAAATCTTTTTATATATTATCATTTTTATTTTTATTTTTGTTTTTATTTTTATTTTTTTTAATTTTTAAGTCTTATTTTTAAGTTTTTTTTGTATTTATTTATTTATTTATTTTTTTATTTTATTTTTTATTTTTTTATTTTTATGAGGTAAACGATCTAATATGCAAATTAGAAGATAACTCCCGACAAATCCTTTCGTTTTTATACGTTTCTGATTGTTGATTCAACTTCATATCATGAAAACAGGGTTCAAAATATAGTTTCAGTAAAAAATTCGGCTAGAGATATAGTATTCTATCAACCGAACTTTCTGTTTTTCAAGAACACCAAGAATAGCTCGGCTGAGAACAAATAAAATGGCTAGCCAAACTTTTAGTTTCTTAATAATTTGAAACCGAACTATTTAGTTGAGAATAATAACTGGAAATTCGGCTAGATCAATAGTTAGCCTTTCAGTCGAACTTTTTACTGCAAAATGGGAACACAAAATTCGACCAGAGTATAATTTTTTGTCCAATATTATACTGTGTTTGGGTTATTTTTGTGTATGATAGCCGAACATTTTTTTTGATGACTGAACTTTTGAGTCCAAAATGGTAAACAAAAGTCCGGCTAGCCAAAAAAATAAAAATCAGCCGAATATATTGTTTGTTGACCAAACATATTGAAATTCACTAGGAACAAAATAAAAACTAGTCGAACTTAAAAAAAAAAAAGGCAAAAAAACCAAAAATACGAATAGAAATAAAATTAAAATTAAAAAACTAATAAATAATAAATAAAGTATTTATAATAATAAAAATAAAATAAAGTATTTATAAAATTAATAATTTAATTTAAGTAAATAAAGAATAATCTAGTTATTTACTAATATTAGGACATCCCTTATCAATATATAGTGGATGAACTAATCACTTAGTGGTCCTCTCAAAAACTAAATGGTCCCTAAAAAATCGTTCGCGAATAATCTCGTTCAGTCATTCTTAGTTACTTGATTTGGGCCTGTTAGAGTGAGACTCATGTGGCCCAATCGAAGCTTTTTCTTTGAAATGGATCCGTTGAATCACTAGATTCCATTACACAACAAGACACCAACAGTATTTACGCAAAAGAAACAAATTAGTGAGCGCAATTTTGTTAAGATTGTTCGACAGTGTGTCATCGTGGCATTTCGTGTCTTCGTTTGAAACTCATGGTAAGTAATAGGTAAGTGGTAATTTTGTTCATTTTAGTTATTGAGAATACTAAAGTGAATTTACCAAGAATCACCCTCCTGTGTTATACTGATATAAATACGGCGTTTCTTTAGATACCCACAAAAATATTAACGATACCCATTAGTTAGTTATAATTTCGTTGACATAAAATTTATTAGATTTTTTAGAAAAATTGATATCGATACCCTTTGAAAATCTTGAGTATACGTAACAATAAAAAATATTTGAAGTCAGTTTCGAAATTGAACAATTAATAGTTATCATCGTGATTTTTCCACTGCTTATCGGATTGAAACTTTTGATTACAGATAACACAATATAATTCATTGATCTCATATTTCTTCTTATTATTATTATTACTAAGGCTTAACCCGTGCCGTAACGACACGGGAATAGATATTTGTCGAGATATTTATTCTAACGGTTATGTGTTACAAATTTTGCTCAACAATTTAGCCTTGGTATTTTTGCTTGTAAAATTAAGAAAGTTTATCGAGCAATTTATGTTTTGAAGGAGAATTCTGAATATTTGAACTAATTTCAATGTTTTGTATCCACGTAAGAAAAATAGAGCTTTCTTATAAGTTCGATATTTTACTCTAAACAATGCTGCAAAATCCATCGAGATTATCTAAGCAATCATTATGTTTATAATTCTGTTTTTCTTTCAGCTACACAATTTGGAGAAGATAAGCAATTGAGTGGAGAAAGAGGAAGTAGTAGAGTTGTAGCAAATATTAAGTTGCAGATTTTTTTTTAACAAACACCTTATTCACAAACACATAGAAAATCTTCAACAACTTAACATTCAAATCTTTAGTCACCAGAGGTTGAGATGAAAGACGAAAAAAAGTATAAATAGTTGCCCAAAACCTCTACTACTAACATTATTATTTCATGGTGGTGGCTACAATGATGAGCCGAATGGTACCCATATCATACAAATTTGAAAACGGGGTTTCTAATATACGCTACCCAGCAATATGATGACAGATTATCTGAATACACGTGTATTCAGATATTCTAACTAATATATCAAATCAGAAAACAAAAATCATAATGCATAACATGAAAAAGGGTATATTAATGTCATTTTCATAAAAGATATGGGAAATCCGCATAACAGGCAGACTCAGTGAATTTACACTGTACCTGCAAGAGTGGCAACAATTTTTGATGGTTTAGAGAATCAGGAAAACAATTAATAATCCCCGTCATTGGTAAACATAAGCTTCTCCACCAGAGTTTTCTCAGTCCACTTAACCAATAATAGCAGCAAATCTGGGATGCCTTCACCACAGTTACATTCACAAAAAGAAAAACTAAGAATCTGCCAGAAAAAATCTGGTGCTTTCATCAGCAAATTGCCAGCATCTTCTTGTTTGCCGAGTTTCAATAGGGCTTGGGGGCTTGTAGAGTGAAAATATATAACATAAATTAAACTTTACTAAAACAGGCTCTCATCTGTAAGGTTTTCGATCAATTGTTACACCTGGTTTGATTGTTCTTCAGTGTGGTTGTTTCATCTAGAGATCATAAAGCTTAAGATCATTTAAGGGTCTTAGAATCCACTGATTTGCTTTCCATAAGCGTGATATAAAGAAACGAAAGTCCAAGAAGTTTACCTTGCTAGAAGTTCCACTGCCACTGAACCATATCCAAGCTACAAAAAATAAAGTGCACAATTTACAAACCTTTGACACATACTGTTGGATCAAACAAATCAAAACTGCCAAAACAGAAAACCTACCTTCATGGTACTTGGATGGACAACAATGCGCACAATCCGAGCACCTGAAAGACTTGGAAACATAGAATCCCGAAATTATTTACAAAATTTCAAAAGAATCTGATCACCATGAGAAGAACGATGGCCTTCCTTTAAATTGTTCATTGCAGATAGCTGAGAGATTTTCCCTTCGAGGCACACCTGTAATCGATACAACCATGCCAAATATTTCAATGCAATAAGAGCAAAAATATGAAAGTTGTGGCATGTTACAAAAATAAAAAAGCTGAGCATTTAGTCAAACTAAAATCTAGGATATGCGAGTAAAAAAAACAGTAAATAGTGTTTGGCAATGTAAAGTGTCCTAGTGTCTTTAAATGTTATAGGCTAAAATGGAAAAGGTCTTCAAGAAAGAAAACAAAAAGTGTTTTCATTTGTTTTGCCAAACGCTATAAGGAGCAAAATGTAATTAAGAAAAACTATGAGCTTAAAAGCACATCCCAAACTAAGACTTAACCATGTGAATAATCCGCAATAGAGATTACAGAATTAAGCGCACAGATTAAAAAATCTCTACCTGAATCTCAGCCAATTTGTGCTGGAGTTAGCTATATACCAAAACATGATGATCAAAAGCTACAGATCAAAAAGTTTAGAGTTCGCAAACGAACTGATGCACATGGCACAACAAAAAAAAGTTGATGTAAAGTAATGAAACTTGGAAGACATATTTCACATAAGTGTTACCATCGGCAGTTAAACCTCTCTGGATGGTAAGTGATAAGTTAGATTGATGGAAACCAAATATTAAAACAAAAATTGGAAGATAGGCATAGGAAGTAGTTCAATCAGCCAATAATTATAATTGCTGCAAAGATTTCCGCTTCATGCAATAGATCCATGGTTTTTTGTCTACTAAGTATGAGTTGTACTTGTAGTGTACTACTGCTGCACTTTAACATCTTGAAAAAAAAAATTGAATATGAATTAAAATTAGAACGATTGGTAGGTGATGCCAGTTTTTAGTGTGAGCCTCCTTTCGTCTGTGGTGTCTTAAGGTTACAACAGTTTGATTTTTCTTTTTCTTTTTCCATTTTCATTTTTACTGGCAACAAAGAGAGTTATTATCTGGAGTGACAGTCCACACTTTTTTTCCCTCCAATGGCCCAATAATCACCCAAGTCAATGTCACATTTGTGCACTGGCTAAAACAGTTTAGTGTGGGATCCACCACTTCCTGAAAGGTATTTAAGTGCAAAACTGAATTACATTACTTACTTAGCCAGATTTTCATTGATTTACCTTAAGTACCTTACTACATAAAGCTGAAAATTCCAAACTCAACAGGCTGTTAGGATCGATGCTATAAAAAAAACAAAATGAAAACAAAAACACACAAAATTTACTTGGTTCACCCAAATTAGACTACGTCTAAGGAGCGGCTACAGTTTTCACTATGATCTTAAAAACAAAGTTCCAGAAGAATACGACGATGATAATAATAATACAAACCCTAGATAGGGCAACTCGATATATATAGAACTACTTTAAAAAATTGGGTCAAAAAGTTCCATTTAATTTCCCAACGGACCGCCAGTCGGATCAGGTCAAGTACAAAACCGAGTCGTACACTACCAGGCTCCACACAAACATAACACAGGCAACAACATATTAAGGATGTAATTAAATTTTAATGTAAGTATCATGAAAAGTATTGGCTACTTTGTGTAAAGTTCCCAGCAATGGTGTAACAAACACTTCGACGGTTGAAGATGCATCTTAGATTCATTCTATATTTGAAGAATACGATTTTAAACCAAGGTACATGGTCGGAAAAAAGATAGCAAAGAAGAGTAGAGAAGCAACGTACAAAGAAATGGAGGCGTAGCTCGCTGTTATGCAGGATCAGTACAGGATATCTGATTAAGAAAATCATTGGCAAATGTAGACACATGATTCCAATATCCAGACGGAAGCCGCAGATCAACCACCTTGACAATATCGAAGATCCTAGACTTGGTTGTTCCCCATAATCGAGGCATCCCACAAAGAAGAATGTAAAGGATGATACCACCGCTCCAGACATCGGCTGCCTGGTTTTATCCCCCAGCCAATACTTTGGGAGCTATGTAAGATGGACTCCCAAAAATGCCACGGAGAAAGAAAGCTATGCAATCATTATTATCAATTTTTTGCAATATTAGTCAATGATAGGATTAAGGATTAGATTTCCAAAATGAGAGGTGGTAAACCCAAATACAAAAACTAAAGATGGATGGAAAGAATTAGGCAATACCTGAGATGAGAAGTATAATATCACGTTATAGAGATTTCAAACTATGAAAACCATACAGCGACTATTTAGCTTGGGCGTGGCAAAGAGAATATTAGTTGTGTCGTGGAGCAATTTCGCATAATGATAAGGCATAAGTGTATTGTAGATCGACAATGGATGCCGTCGGCAAAAAATAGATGATTGTGTTGTATCGGATTTTCTACTTGAAATTGAGTTTGTATTTATATTTCTAATCACAAATGCTTAAAAGCATTAAAGATTAGACATACAAAGACTAACCCAGTTCAAACGGCAGGTTGATATAAGAATTATGGTGGTCCTCTTCATTGCAAAGACTTGAAATATTACTCATGCTGTCAAACTGCTACTACGGTGCTTTATAAACACAATAAAAGGTTTGAAATACTATAGGTTGAGGAAGTTTCGTACTGGTAAACACAATAAAAAGGTTTGTAAAGTTTTAAATCAAGAAAATGATAAGAAACTTACTATAATATATCAAAAATGAGCTACTTACGCAAGTGTTGATGACACAGTTACATAAGTGTGCTTCTTCGACCCATAGTGGATTGGCATTTGTCCTCCTTCCCATAATTAGGAACACTCCCAAAGCACTGGTTTGCAAACTCTTGAATGGTGAAACCACGCCATAACCGCACTCCATGATCCCTATACTGCAACCGTTTCGATAGTACCCTATAATTAATAGCACCTTTTTCGAAACCTATCGCGTAAAAGTAAACTGCAAATCAAGAGTTTAAGTAACCTGAGGGAAGATAAATATGTGGTTAGGGCAGTAACTGATGCAATGTTGATTGCCTCTTCTCCATTCGTAAAATTGTTCGTTCTAGTGCATATCTATTGCATAATTAACATTTCCACCTGCAAATTGTTTTTGATTATCAAAGATAAATAAAGGAACCTACGAATTCTCTCTAAACATTATAAATCATTTTTATTTTCTGCGAATTCCCTAAGCTATTATAGAAGTATGTCATTCGTTACATTTTCTCTTATCCTCTGGTATCTACGACAATTGAGTTCAGTGTCACAAACATGAAATGAGTGTATTAGCTCCCTACAATATATGGTCACTGGATTCAGTAGCAATAAATTGTAAGAAATTATTTTTAAAATGATTTTCTAGAGTTGACACCCATGCCAACCGTAAACATAAGTTCCCACTGCCTCAGGGAGTTTATATCACCGGAAAATCAAAAGATCTATGTTTCAGACCACAAACAACATCTAGAAGTACATCGTTGTAAATAATTTTAGATGACAAAGATATTTAGATATCAAAACTATTAAAAAGTGTTGGTGATTCTAGAGCAAAACATTTAAATTTGATGAATGTGAACTTGTGCTTAGGGATTAAAATAGAGTAAGTACCATATTATCGTTAGAAACGTCGTTCGTCGGCCTCACCAAAAGTGTTCATAATACCCGTGCACCCAATAACTAATAGAAAGAAAAACACATCAATAATTTCATCAACACCTAAATTACATAGAAACCCAAATTGGTGTGAATACTTGATGGTTCCAAGGGGATAATTACCATAGGTAGAGACGGCAGCATGAACGATATAATTCCTTTGAAGTAGAGTTTCAACTAAGCTTGAGCCTAGTCTAACCCAACAAACAGAATTCATATCAAACACAACAAAAAGATGACTTCAAAGAAATCAAAATACCTAAACATAGGTAGAGTACTAACCCAAGATTTAGATTACTGATTGGACACTGAACATCTCCCCGTGCTTAAGATGATTCTTGAAACTTTTTCAAACCTATACAACTTCCCAAAGTAGGGAATTCGGGAGTACAAATACACACCATTCATACAACTTTTTTATGCAGCCTATTGCCATTTAAATCTTGAGTTAGAAAGATGAAATTCAATAATTTTGGTGTCATTATTTACTGATATTATCTTATAGATTAAAGTGCTACTTTCCAATTTCATTCAGAGAAGAGAGGCACCGTAGAGATGAAAGCTAGCCAAAATTAAGAGAAGAAATCTAGCATGACATTCAATTAAGAGCAACAGAGATTCAGCAGTGCCCAAAAGACATCAGACTTTCTTAATATTCAAACTGTGCATTTAAAATTATACTCCAGTATTTCACAATCTTAATCGAGAGAGGTTTCTAACTTTCTAGCGAAGATCAAAACTAATGCAGATGCATGGTTATTCTAAAGAAAATAACTGAAAAGTGCGGGATAATTAGAGAGAGAATGACTTACAGGTTCTTTTTTTTTTACTTGCTAATACTGTTATCATGCAATAAGCTTGGAGACATGGGTCAACAATCAAACCTTTGACCTCCTTGTTCCTTCAAAAAATGCCTTCCACCATTAAGTTCATGATTCAGCTCCTGATCCCAATAAGTACCTCATGTGTCTTTGTACGAAAACAGAGTTTACGCATCCTCTTCTACGATAAACAAAACTTAACTAATCAAATTTAGAGCTACATAAAATATATCAAAATATAGGTATAAAATGAAAAAACTACCGGTGAGTCCATCCGTAATCTTAGCGATGGTGGTATCAGTAATGGCTAATCCGACCCAGAATGGCCAGTTATGAAGATATAAAACTGAAAATCAGAGAACTGTACCATCAAAAAATTAAGATGCTACATAGACTCGCGATATAAACGGATCCCTTTGAAGCACACAGATGAGATTAAAGATGATGATAAGAGATAAGAAAAATAGAAGAAAACAACTTTCCAGCAAAAACAAAACAAAACATATGATGGTAGATTCATGAATTTACCTGAACCTAGAACAGTAGCCTGATAATAGATAACACTCCAATCGATTGTTGATTAAAGGTTGACTGCACCGGATAAAACTCATTAAGAATTGAAGCGCTGGTAATCTGATAAAGATGAGATTGAGATTATTAGAAACAAAAACTAAAGAGAATAAATTGTAGTTGAATTGAGAATTCTAATAAAAATTAAACACATTCACTCGAAGAAACAAAACAACATAAAATCTGAAACATTTCTACTGTACTCACAGAATTGATGAATCCTAGTCATAATTTTATAAAACTCAAATGAGAGAAATTCACCATCACAACTCATGCCTAGGATTCGCGATTGTACCTCTTTTGATATTTGGTCTTAAGTAATTCATCCATCTTAATCTACAACTTTTCCCACATCTATTAAGTCCTGTCAAGATCAAATGCAACAACAACAACACCAACATTCATCAAATATACACAATTTAAAGCATATGTTTGGACCACTAAGAAAATCTTTTGTAATCACAATATGAAAATCGAAAACAAAACAAACCAGCATGTTTTAGTTGCAACTGATTTCCATTTCCTTAAGTTTTGCCTCATTTCTATTCGAGAATCAGGGAGGAAAAGATTAAGAAGATTTGCAGATAATGGAGAATCAGCTAAAGAGAAGCCCTAATTTTGATCGAGTGAGTTTGTAACGGAAGTATTTTGAGAAGCCCTAATTTTGATCGGTAGGAAGTATGTAACGGCAGTGTTATGAACGATGGGTTTGAGACGTATGGCACACCGAATCATGGACGTCGGATAAAAGAGTAAAACGTGGGTTAAATATGTGCCACGATTTACACATCCCCGTACGCATCTTATAATCCTGACCACTCCTTATACTCCTAAAAACCTATCATAACCGTTCTTTATCTTTTCCCAAATAAAATCTCAACCGCTCTTTATAACTACGTTGTGCTTTATATTCTTAATAAACTTATAGCTCTTTCCAACTTCTGTCTAATTTCTTCTTCTCTTTAGATTTTTTTTTCTTTTCCATCTCCATGTTCTTTTTAATCTTCATATCAACAACTCTTTTATTTCTCTACTTTAGAAATTCAACCGAACTTTCTTTTTACCCTTCTTATGATCCTATTTCTACATCCTGTTAAACCCATCAAAATTTTATAAAACTATTAAACCCATACCAATAATTAAATATAAAAAACAGTAACTTGTTTACGTATAACCACAATTCAAATACAAAATCTAATCCTAACCCTAATTTCATACAAACCTAGAATTTGATACAAACATTGTTAGGGTTTTAATTTAGGGATTTTTTTTAATGAGAGAGGTTTGGAATATCTTCATGAGTGTATAATCTTTGACCCCAAATTGATATCGAATATATTCTCTGAAAATGTAATTGAAATTGAAATTTAATAGGAAGAGGAAAATACGGGTTTGTGTTTTTGTTTATCTTATGGGTATAGTGATTTAGCAGATCTGATAAGGTAGATAGATAAGTATTGGGGGTAGGCATATAAAGGGGTACCATTAGTGTTTTTAGGGGTATATAGAAGAACACCCTATAAATAATGTTCAAATACTGTTATTAGTATTAAAATGAAGTGTATAATTTTACAACATTCAGTGTATGTATTTATATTCGTAAATGATAGGAAAATTAGCATATGTTATCATATGTAAATTGACCTTGAAAATTTAAGTTAAAAATGCTTATTGCGCCTCCACTTTAAATATTTTGCATCCCTACGTAAATCTTGAAGAATTCCAAAGAGATACATTGTTTATATATAGGATTATGCTAGTTAACGAAGAAACAAGAATCGTTAACTCTAACAAAAAATAGCTAATCCTAATAGAAACAACTAATACAGTTGTCTTAACCAACTAATTAACAGAAAAGGTATCAATTAAATATTATATTATTCTAACAACAATATCACACTCTTGTTACACCGTTAGCAATATCCCCCCTCAGGGTGAGCTGTGAAATATGAAGAACACTTAGCTTGTTCGTTAAAAAGTCAAATATGTCGGCAGAAAGTCCCTTAGTGAATATATCTGCAACTTGTGAAGTTGTGGCAATGTTGAACACTTCAAGAGTTTGAGATTGAATCAGCTCCTTATAAAGTGAAAATCTATTGCAACATTTTTTATCTTGTTGTGCAAAACTGCATTAATGCAAGATCCATCTAACATTTTTTATCACACTAAAGTATAAGAAGTGGATAGAAATACATTAAAATCATTCAACAACTGACGCACACAAAGAACCTTAGGTGTTGTATGATAATGCTTTGTGTCAAGCTTCAGTACTGGATCTAGCCGTTGTTGGTTGCTTTTTAGAGGACTATGAAATAAGAATATTCCCAAAAAATACATAAAACCCACTTGTCGACCTCTTATCATCTGGGTTCCCACCCCGACCAGAATCAAAAAAAGAGGATAAAGCAGTCATACTTTTATTGAGAACTATCTCAGAATCAATTGTCCATTTTAGTTACCTTAAAGTTCTTTTAGCGGTAACCAAGTGAATATTTGTTGGCTTGCTCATGTGATGACAAACTTGATTCACTTTATAATAAATTTCTGGTCTTATCCAGATCACATACTGCAATGCCCCAACAGGTGACCTGTACGCAGTTGCATCAGGTAACAACTCACCATCATGCTTACTCATTTTGGAATCTTCAATTGATGGTGTGGAGCAAGGCTTGGGTTCAAGCATATTAGTTTTCTTAAGGAAGTCTGTTACATACTTAGATTGTGAAGGATGTATAACAGAAAAGCTTTTCACTTCTAACCCAATAAGTAGTGAATAGGATCCAAGTATTTAATAGGAAAAATACTAATCAGTTGAGAAATAAAAAAATCACAAACTGACTGAGAAGACCCTATCATGAGAATATCATTAACATAAATAAGAAATATAGTGATGTTAGAGTGAGAGTTACATGTGAAGAGAGAGGATTTTGCATAAGAAGTTTGAAAACCAATTTTTAACAAAACATCCATGATATTTTCATACCATGCCCTAAGAGCATGCTTTAACCCATATATGGAATTGAAAAGTTTACACATGTAATCACGATAACCCTAGCTTGTCCTAAAGTCAGAAGGTTTAATTAGACATGTAAAAAATATCTCCTCTAGATCACCATCAAGGAATGCATTATTCATATCCAACTACTTTACTATCCAATCATTATTCACACCAAGAGACAAAACCAGTATAATAGTTGTTGGCTTAACTACGAGGATAAAGTTCTATAGACCCATCAAGATTATGTTTAAATTTGAAGACCCATTTACACCCTACGAGATTTTGATCTGCAGTTGGAGGTACAAGTGTCCATTTACTAGTTGAAAGAAGAGTATTATACTCATTGTGTATTGCTAGCAACCACTTTGGATCTCTGGAAGATGTAGCATATGATGTGGGTACTAGAGATGGTTAAGCTAGAAAAAACTGAGCAAGAGGATAACTAGTGAAAAATTAGGTTTTGGTTTGAAAATACAATTTTTGCTCCTAGTCTGCATTGTACTGGTTGAGGTTAAATTGGAATATGAAGTAGCAGTTGATTGAGAGATACCAACAGAAGACGTGGAAAAAATTATGGCAGGTGTTGGTGCAGGTAAAATAAAAGTATAAATTACAACATTGTCAGATGTTGAGACAATCACAATATTGTCAGAAGAATGATAAGATATTTCTAAAACATAAGTTGCAACATTGTCAGAAGAATGATTGGGCATTTTTGAAAAAGGAATAACATCCTCAGACTCTAAGGATAACTTAGCAGAAGTAATATTAGAAATATTAAACAGTTTGGATGCAAGAGCTACATGCGTTGGTATGTCAAATCTGTTATCATATTTAGTTACCGAAATAATTTCTTGATTTCTACTAAAATAAACTTTGATCAAATCATATTAGATTAGATAGTAGAGTTTTAGGATTCACTCAAGTTACCCTTTAACACTGAAGATTGAAGATCACACGAAGACATCATTTGAATAGCTTCATCAAAGGTTAGTAACGAATAATATTTTTTCTTCTGGAATCTTCTTCTTTATATCTATTTATTTATCATAGCAAAGTCAAAGACTTTAGTACTGAATGAATAACAAAGAAGAAACCCATCATGGACTAGCAAATATTTGTTAAGTCTAGTGAAGCTTTGAATTCAATTTCTTGCTTGTTGAAATTCGAAACTAAATTTAAGAGAAAAAAACTCATGTGATTTTGTAAGAGTCTGGTTTTGCAAACCCAATATTTGAGTTCACGAACCTAATTATATCGGTTTTTACTGATGACTTTTTCTCACTTTAGTTTGCGAACCTAAATAAGAAAAAATTCTACTGTGACTTTTTTGTCACTTGAGTACGCGAACCTCTACTAGAATAATTTCCTCAACTGACCACTTAGGTTACAAACTCTATTTTCTCTCCGTCGACCTCTATTTATATATCTTCTTCATCTCCACTAACTTACTCCTTCATATTTTTTATCTCTACGGACTGGTTACCTCTATGTATCCATTGACTACATATTTTTCCCTATTAAGTAACCTACTACTTATACACCTTGAAGTTCAAAGATGCCTCCAAAACCTAATAATTTCACTCAAAGTTAAAATGGTGTCTTTGATAATGCATTCGATATTGGTGTATTTGTAATTCAAATTGGATTTCGGAATTCAACTTTTAGTTATGATAAAAAATTGATTGGTGCTCCCCGAACGAATAGTTTATTACATAGTTTATCAATCTTGGCCGACTGGCCAGTTTGGAATAGAGTTGTTAGAGCACTGCTCTGTTGAACCCACCAAGCTGGTATGTTAAGTTTGTTGATATGTTTATTTTCAAAACTCAAAGTCGCTTGAGTAGATTACTAAAGTTAACTTTGTTAGGTTAGACTAGGAACATGGAAATATTGAAACTTGCTTTAGTTACTCTTAAAATATTAAAACTTGCTTTAGTTACTCTTGAAAACCTAAAAACGTATTGTAAACAAAATTAAGACATCATCCTTTAGTTCAATGTTATTAACTATAAGACTTGACTTATTCCATTTCTATCTATTGTTCATGCAAGACTGTATTCATTGAAACTTAACATACGAAGTTACGTTTGTTAGAATGACTTTAGTATTGGTGACTTGTTCATTATACATATGATCTAAGTATCAAAAGGTATGATATACGTAAAGTATATAGAGTTACGAAGAATACTTTATCTATAGACTTTGTTGTTTATGACATTTCACTAATTGGTAACTTATATTATTTAGCGTGTTGAACTTCCGGGAGAATCCAAACCTTTATAAATATGTTTGAAAGAAATTTCAGAAACATATTGTAAGGAAGTAGACTTACAAAACTTTGTTTCAAAGTCGAAATAGGGTTTAGGATTGATCCATTGAGCAGATGGAAATGATCGATTCATGATAAATCCCTTGAGTTGGATGGATCCCAGGACCGATCCTGAATGAATCTGAATTTTGTTTTACTTTTCCCATTGGTTTGTTAATCTTCAGGGTTTTTGTAGATATCGAGAATTAAATAAATTAAATTGGAAAGTTTATTAGAATGCCGACATAATGATTTGAACATGCATGTGCTCAATTATAATTTCTTACTGTTCAAGAATACACATTTGATACTTTAGGCAAGATCCAAAGATATCGATTTTTCAATACTATATTCGGTATCAAATTATATGTTTTCCATTCCCAGAGGTTTGCATATCTCTAGCAAACTATATTAGTAAAGTACATGTTATATGTTAGCTAATCTTAGTTGACAGGCTAAGACTGAAATCACTTATGAATTGGATACTACTTTGTGTTTGCTAATTTCATAAATATATTATCATTGCATGTGTTGAGAATTTTCGACATTGGTAAATAAAGTATTTCCAATCAGTGCCTTGGTCATGACACTATAAATAGAGAGTCTTGTATTCTTATAAACTCATCCCAGAATACACCTTTTGTGAGTGTGGAAAATCCAACTTGTTAAAGAGATATGAGTAATCTAGTTAAGTGAAACATCTTGCGTTACCTTTTGTTGAAGTCTTCTTTGGGATCAAGAAGCCTCTAGTTTTACCGTTGGTGGAAGGCTAGATTGTTGTTTAGTTTTAGTTGATTACTTGTTTTTGAACTAACGGGTAGTCATCTTTAATAGATCAAACTTATTTATTCCAAGCTCATTATCTTATGTTATAAGGCCACTAAAGCTTGTTTGAAGACTTTTCTAGTAAAGATCTAGGTGATTCTTGATCTGTAGGGTAGATCTGCTGAATAGTCAACGTCAACAGACTCCATTTTATGCGGTTGATCAATAATGGAATCAAGTTGTTTTGCAGCGGTTACTTTGAAGATTATAATTGAAGATTGAAGAATTTTATTTTTGGTTATGATCTTTGTATGTGAATTTATGTGAACTTGATTCTCTGGTATTACATAAGCAGTTTATCTTCATAAATATCAGTCTTGTAGAAGATCTAACAAACTGTCTAGTTGCATTAAGTTGTTTGGATCAAGCTTGTTAATCAAAAATGATTATTTCGATAATCATTGTCTTGGTTTGATCTTTTGACCAAAGGAGTTTATTGATTAAATGAAAAATTCTTTGACTATACTTAATCTTTGATCTGAAGATTGATTCTGGAAGATTAATAAGTGAGTTAGTTACTGAAGCAGGTTAGTCCTGTACTGTTTCGGGTTATGATACAAATGAGTCAGGTGTAGAATTCTTCACAGTTGTGAAGCGACTCGAGATAGGGGACTCTATCTTGGGATTCATGTGTGTTGGCCAGATTGGTTGTAGGCGCAGGGATACTGAGAGAACTGGGTAACTTAAGATAGTTTACTTGGTCTCAACTATATGAAGTTGCGGTAGTCAATTTGTATAACGGCTTAATTATGAGAGTATTCAAAATTAGACTAGGTCCTGGTGTTTTTCCGCCAAGCAGTTTTCCTCGCTAACAAAATATTGTATGTTGTGTGATTGTTTTACTTTATGCATTATTCTTATAATTAAGTAATCATACTTGTACGTTAATGATATCTTGGTAGCGATCCCATTATTAGTTTGAACTTTGACTATTACCAAGATTCATCTTATTGAAATAATCTTTTGGTCGCTATTGTTTCGATAAGATTATACAAGGTGAAATCTGCATAGGTTGATATCGAAAAGATTGTTGTGTACTTGGTACCCTCGTCATTTTAAGAGTCTATCAATCCTAACCGACTAGTTTGGTATATAGTCTTTTAATCCTAGTTGTTTGGGTTGGTATAAAAACTATTAGTCCTCAAATACTGGTTTTCCACCTATATTCAGTAATTTTCATGAATAAAAATCTTAAACCATCCAGCATCATCTTAATTTTTCATGATAAATAAAATTTTTAAAGGAGAACTTTGTAAGGATTATAGAATAGTTTGTTCAATATAATACAGTACCTTGGCTTATAGAAAATTTCTTTTCATTAGAAGTAAGATAATCTTGATGGATATTGATCATCTAAAGTTTGGATGATTTGCACTAGATTTTCATTATTGAATCTTCATCGGTAATGATTGATTTTCATTCCACGAATAATTTATTGATGTCTTCACGAATTGAATTACAAATGATAAACGAATAATAAGTTTTGGTCTACGTGAACTAAACAAATATCAAAACTATATGGTTCCAGATTTAATTATTTTTTAATGGTTTTTAATTAATGAAGTGGACATATAGAAGAAAAAAATGGATGCAGAAACTGAGTAGAAGTTAGAAATATAAAATAAAATGAGTATTGACTTGATTTTGAAAGTGGTATTTTAGGAATATTTGGAATGAAAAGTAAAAATACGTAGAAATCCTATGAGATGGATGAAAAAGGCTAGAGTCAGGTGGTAAATAAGCGTTCATGTTAATTTTGATTTCAATTATTTAATTAGATAGTTAAACTTGATTAGATTGAATAATGCATCTATGAATTATAAGATGTTTCAATTATTTAATTAGATAGTTAAACTTGATTAGATTGAATAATGCATCCATGAATTATAAGATGGCCTCGTTCATCATATAGTGATATAAGCAATCACCACGCCATTTTAGTAGGAAATCTTAATTGAAAAAAGGTAGGGGTTCTTGAATCCATACTAGTAAGTAAAAAATAGGTTTTTTGTGACTTAGATTACTAGCCATACTTGGTTATTTCCATCCATGTAACCTGTTATTTCCATCCATGTAACCTGAAATTTGTAAACGTACTCCAAAACCTCTAGCCTAAATATACCTCGAGAGCCCAGATTTATACTGTAGTGACCTAAAATTTATCTCACAATCCAAACGCTAACATCCAAAATATGCTACTATGACCAAAAACTTATCGTTTATCGTGACTCATATTGACCTCGAATCTCGATTTCCTAAACTAGGAATTACTGATTAATCCTATCTAGATGACCAGTTTAATGACTAGTCCACCCACTACAGGCAGTTTAGCCGGTAGTCCAAAAATATGTTTTTGGACCAAAAACTTTATTACAGGGTCCTGACACACGTGTATTCATAATGCCCTAGATATATGACAAAATCGTAGATCTAGATATTTATTTTCTCTTTTGTTATTTCAGTCGCCAAAACCCTTTCCAGAGAGCTACTGGAAGATATGTTTTTAGCTAGGGTTTCGATCTCCACAACATATAGATTTGATTCTATCTTTTCAGGGTAGATAATTAGATATTTTCGATCTTATTTTAGTTATTATTAGTGATATGTTCTTGGTTTAACTATTTCTCGATTGAATTTTCTTGGTTTTAATCAATCGATATGTTCGTCGTTTATATTTCAATGATCTCTTAATATTGTACTTTCATAAGTGATTTTAGATTCATGACCAACATGATTTAATTTAAACGCCGATCAAATTTTCTCTGAAAATAATTCGATTCATATTTAACCTAAACTTTATCCTCACTTATCTTGTTTGAAATTTGATTCATCTTCTGGCTTCCATATATATTCGATTTTGTTGAGTTAGCTTGAACATTGCGAAAATCTTATGTATCTATTATGGAGTTCCGGTATACCGAGACATTGTTAAAAACTTTTATTGTACGTATGCTCCTGGACAACGATCACAGTGATTCGAATGAAGTGAAGAAGACCGGAGATAATGAAACAGGAGTAAATGGAAGTTTAAGGATATTTTCCAGCTGTTTAATTATTTAGGATTTCGAAAAAAGCCAACATTCTAGCACCATGATTGCTAGTCATGGATCTATGGTACAACACACCATCTCTAACTTTGCTAATTTTTGTTTCTGGTGAAAATGGAATTATTATTTGAACTCTGAATGATTTGGAGTCACTTTTATGTTGCTTCAAGTTCCGGTATATTTCATGGTCGAAGTATGGATCACTTGCAGTTGGTCCTAATAGCTTATAGTGGATGTGTGGTTTGGTACAAGATAAATTTTCATTGAGATAAGTAATCTTTTGCTTCAGGTCAGCTATATTAAGAACAATTGAGATCATATTTGTAGCATCAATCTAGTTTTGAAACTGTTTAAACCATCTATAAGAAACAATAATGATAGTCTTAGGCTAAGAACAATGAGAAAGCAGTTTGTACTACTAAACTTTATGCACAAATTAACATTATTATAGTGACCTTTATACCATTGATTATGGATACTAAATATCCCACCAGATTCACCAGTTGTTGTGGAAATTCATTAGTATATAATGATCAGCCCATTTACTGAATGATACCACAAGAATATTGGCGTACAACCTGAGTTTGTACTTTAACAATGATATCGTTATTCTCAGGCTCAGGAGTATCTTATTTTTCCTATAGATGAAATTACAGAATATGGTAAATGCAAATGCAAAGCTTCAACTTGCTGTCTGTTTTCAGTTACTAGTCTAGATGAGTTAGCTCATCATCTATTTTTTGTTCCTCTCTAGGTTCTCTAGGTGATTGTGTTTATTAATAGTTGAAAGATATTTTTGTATTTATTTTGTGAGCTGAAAATTGTCTCGATGTTTCCTTGCATTGGGTTTCACTCAGTACATACCAATATATACTACGGTTTCACTCATTACATATCAGTATGTAATGAGGAAAGGAATTCTACTTGTCGATACTAGGACTGTTCAATTGATATAGTTCTCTAAGAGTAATAACATAGTTTATATTTTTGGTGATTTACAAGTTAAAATGTGTGTATGTCCATTCTAATTACCTTCGTAAGGTCCACCGTAAGTCAGTTATTGGAACTCTTTATTTATATTTCGCGAATTATTGTTATATTACAAGAGATATTCATATGGACTAATGGATGAAATACGTAATATGTATTGGGTTTTTACTCGGTATATATCAAAATGTACTGGATTTTCACTCTGTGTATATAAATATGTATTGGGTTTTCACTCAGTACATATCAATATATACTGGGTTTCCACTCGATGTATATAAATATGTATTGGGTTTTCACTCGGTACATGTCAATATATACTGGGTTTTCAGTTCTTGTTTTCTTCAGTACATGTGTATATGTACTGTTTTTTTCATTTTGAATCTCTCTAGAAATTTATTGGATTCTAATTTTCTATTTTGATAAATTTTACCAGATCCGTACAACGTAATATGATGAAAACATTAACAAGTATAGCACACAGAGTGTGTCAACAAATTCAATTGTTGTTTTGTGCATGTAAAACATATTTGTAGAAATCTTATAATTTATTTTTTTGTTTACCGCAGGCCTGATGAGTATACCCAGGAAGATATTGTTCTGCCACCCCTCTAAGTCATGCCTCAACCAGGAAGAGGAAGGAAGAATCGCATCAAAAGTGTACGGGAGAAGAGCAAATTAAATTCCTATTAGATGTTCAAATTGTGGTCTGAAATCTCATCACAACAAGGCGACATGCAATTTATCCGTCGGTACCGATGAGATTTTTTTGTCAGTTAATGTTCTTATTTTTATGTATTGATGTCGGATACTTTTTAGTTTCAGTTTTTTGATTTTTCTTACAGTACAATCACTTATATACTGATGTATGAGATTCAGTTTCGGTTCTTTTGCGCGTCAATAAAGTGTACTTTCTTTTTTATACTTATGGAATTGCATTTTTAATACTGAGGATATGAATAAAAAATGAGTTATAGGGACATAAGATTGTCTACAACTATCAGTGGACATTTACAGGGGTCGAGGCAGCGCCCCCTCGTTATTAATAATTATTCTTTTTGTAGGCTGCATACTCAGTGCACATGACTAGCATGTAACCTCGTTATGAGTAGTACAATTAGAACCGAGTAGCTTATGACAAAAACACTGTTAAAATCCCTAACTGGAACCGAGTTTAGAATTATACATATCAGTGGTAAAATTTTGTTCAGTAAAATAGCTTACAGTTAACCAAATACATAAGAAAATGTTAACTGACCCATGATCTATTTAACCTGCAACTCTATAACTGAATCCCACATGAAACATTTCGAGCAAGTCCTGGTAGCATCCTTCAATTTCATCCTTGACAAGATCAAATATTCAAGGAAGCCCTCCGCATAAGGCCTGAAGAACCACCTTGTTAATATAATAAAGATATTTATCCATCTTTGCAGCTACTAGTCATTGCAATGATAAATTTGATCCCATGATCATCGAATTATTTTTTTTCTCCACCCATGTAGAGGATTACAACATCCATCCTAAGTTAAACTGCACATCAATGATCACAAACAGAGAACAACTAAGAAGCATGATCACGATCTCAAAGATGAAAGGTACTTTTGTGGATAACACAAATCCCTTCTAACTATTTTCATCCCCAATCTGCAATCAAATGCCACATTATCAAATGCCCATGCAAAATAAGTAGATAATATAGTTGTCAAGATCCGAAAGGAATTTATGATGTCTTTTGATAAGAATTACCTTTGTTGCATTAGGAGCATCTTCTACTCTCAGTTTCTTTTTCCACAAATACATATCAATATGCACTGTTAGACACAACAATGAGTACATATCAATATGCATTGTTAATTCATACACAACAATAAGTATATAATAATATGTACTACATAAAACAACTTACATATACACACATTAATACAATACATATAAATGTGTAAAGGTAATTCTTATCAAAAGATACACACTTTATACAATACATATAATATGTACTAACATATATCAATATATGAACTGTAGGATTATATTCAATCATAAACTAGGGTTAAAGGTAATTATATGTAATGCATCAAAGAATTACTTTTTTCGCAAGTATATATCAATATGTACTGTAGGATAATAAACAACAAGAAATTGGTATAAAAAAATAGTAAAATTAGAAGTGAACACAATACCTATTTTTTGGTACTACTTGTTCTTGGCGAGTAGCAGAGGTTTCATAGGTCAATCATCATGTAATTCTCGTGTACTCTCTTCTTGTAATCAACAAATCATAAAATCAGATTCAAAACGAACCTCAATCAAAACAACTATGTTAATCTAGGGATAGTACTACTATATTCTTCCATTACTTCTTCTTGTGCGATTTTTCTTTTTTTCTTCTTGTTTTTACCATTTTTTCGTTTACATCTGGTTTTTCAGTTGATTTTGTGATGGTTTTAATACATTTTTGTAATGATTTCATCGAATCTAAGGTTTTCTCCTTGATTTTCTTCAGTTTTGTTGGCGATTAATTAGGAAGATCACTTTAATATCATGAGGAAGAAGGTAGAAGAGAATGAGAGGTATTTAGGTTTTTTGGAGAGAGAAAAATCTTTTATGTTTAGGTATTTTGTTTTAATGGAAGAAACAAAGAGAGAAGTTGTTTCTCTAATATCCGCACGTACAATAAGAAGGGAAGTCGGGTTTTTGTGCAAGACCAAAACACTTTTGGACCTCCGATTAAATATTTTTTCTGGATGGACCATAGATTAAATGGATCCGGGTATTTTGGACTAACCAGCAAATTTTCCTTTCCCAAAATGTGGTATATAACCCGTGACTCGTAGTAGCCACCTCTTGAGTTGTGTTTGTTCCACCTTAGACCTTCAAGATTTTACTTTGTACTTTGTATCATAAAAAGCATTCAGATTTCATCGAAAGAGGTCACATAAAATTATAATGTTACATTCCACTGAATACAAGCACTTTCATAAAAAAATAAAAATACAAAAACAACTTTAAACTTAGAACCTCGGGATTTTATTAGTCTGATTAAACGTGGTTTGAGGGAGCAAAAAATAAACCATATGAAAGTGTGTTATGGTACTTAAAACTAAAAGTGCCACGACACTTAAAGTTCTCGTATAACAACCAAAATGCATAACATACTCTCTCTTAAATCAACGGCTATGGATAAAGAGTTCTTGATAGGTTTTTGGAATACCTATATATAACAACGGCAATCGCACGGTGTCTACAATGTGGAAGCGGAAAATATGGGTCGAACCCACATGAAGCGGGGATAATATTGAAAGCAATATTTCTAATAAACTGATCAGAAATGATGTTTTTGGAATTTTTAATAATGCAAATGAAACTAAACTAATAAAATAAATCAAATGAGAGCCGGTAAACAGGGTTTATATGATATTTTTGGAATTTTTAATAATGCAAATGAAACTAAACTAATAAAATAAATCAAATGAGAGTCGGTAACCAGGGTTTATAGTATCCCCACTATTTATATTTAATTACTGAAAAGAAACATAACTCCTAAATATTAGTTTATTGTTCGTTCTATCGACATCACCTATTATAAGTATAAAGTCGCAAATATCACTGGGACACCCTAAGCATGGCACATCAAAAGACTAAACCCAAGCATGCACCATCAAATTACGTTAGCGAAACAATTATACGAAACTAAATAAGGTTCATAAATAATGCCTGGCTATTCTAAGCATACTCCATCAAAGGATTCAACCCAAACATGAAATATCAAACAAGTAGATGATAATCACTTAATTTATACATTTTTACCGCCTAATACATATTTGCCAGTACTTATAATTGTACCAATTTTACTATTTTATTATTTAATAGGTGGTTCGTATAAAATCCAAAGTTATAAATTAAACACGGTTAAAATAGGTGTTAATTGGCGTTGGCGACGAAATGACCAAAGTGTTGCTCACGGCATTGGGACAGTTGGGTCTTGTGGTTTGGTTGGAATGAAAAAGTGTAATAGGAAGAGCGGTTGTTGGTGTAGTGCCAATCAGTATAAGGGAATGATCGTACAAAAAGGTCAGGCGTATACACAGAAAGAAGCAGGAGGAAAAAATAAAGAGTGGCTCGGTGTTCTTTGGTTCTCTTTGGCTGGTGACGTGGCAAGATGGCTGGATACGAAGGAGTTTTGGCTTTGTGTTGTTTCTGGGGGCGCATCAAAGAGTATGAAGTGGTCGGTCTTTTGGCTTTTGCTAGTTGGACAAGGTATGACGACATGAAAAAAGAAGAAAAAAGAAGACCCAGAGGGGAGAAGGCTACCGTATAGGCTAGTGGGGGACATACCCACGTGGGGAGGAGTAGACTTGTTTTAGCTTTTCTTTTAGGACTTCTTTTAGTTTGAAAAAGAATGAATTGTACTAGGTTAGAGAGGGGTGTCAAGTGATATAAAAGAAATAAAAAAGAAATAAAAAATGGGAGGAGAAAGACGGAGAAGGGAGAGGCTCTGATTGTGGTACAGAGGCGAGACGGAAGGGTACAATGATTAGAAGAGAAAATAGAGAGTTTTCGGGACAGTTTTGGAAGCAGGTGATAGAAGGGAGATTAGATTGGAAAAAGGAGTGCGACCGCTGCTTTTAGTTCTGTTCTTCTCGGTTAGAAGCTTTACAGGAGAAGAAAGGACAACGCAGGCTTTTGGGTTTAATTCTTTCTCTCTATTCCTGTTAATTATTTTTATGGATTTTAAGAAATCCAACTCCATGTTCTAATTGATTTTGTAGCAAGGGTTTATGTTCAGATCAATTAAATCGAATTATCTGATACAGACTATTATGATTTGAATAGATTAATTCCATGATTTTGATTTATTGATTTAATGAAAAATTAGTTGTTGCTTCACCGGTTCTGTACAATACAGTAACCTATGCGCACAATTAATAGGATATCAAATATATTTGTCCACTTATTTGATATTTCATGCTTGGGTTAATCCTTAGATGGGGTATGCTTAGAATAGCCAGGTATTATTTGTGAACCTTTAATTAGTTTCGTATAATTTTCTCGCTAACACAATTAGATGGTGTATGCTGAGACTTAGAGCTTTTGATGCGCCATGCTTAGGGTGTCCCAGTGATATTTGCGACTCTAATACATATAATAGGTGATGTCGATAGAACGAACAATAGATGAATATTCAAGAGTTATGTTTCACTTCAGTAATTAAATAGAAATAGTGGTGGATACTGAAAACCCTGGTTACTGTTTCTCCCATTTGATTTATTTTATTAGTTTAGTTTATTTTTCTTGTTTTAACTTTATTCCGAAAAATCCAAAAATATTATTTTTGATTAGTTAATTAGAGTTATTGATTGCAGCATTTCCCCCGTTCCCTGTGGGTTCGACCCGTACTTTTCGTTGTCTGCATTGTAGACACCATGCGATTACGGTTATTTTATATAAGGTATTTTAAAATCCTATCGGTAGACAAATATATTTGTGACCCTATTAGTTATACGCGTAGGTTACTGTATTGTACGGAACCAGTGAAGCAACAACTAATTTCATCATTAACAATAAAAAAAATCAAAAATTAATCTATCAAATCATAATAGTCTTTTGTTCTATAGATTAATTCAATTAGCCTAAGCTTGAAGTGGTTTCAATATAAAATCCTAGTTATGAAGTTTAACAATACGTGACTACCAATTTCTCAAAATCCATAAAAAAAATAAAAAAAATAGAGAGAAAAAGACTAAACCATTCTTGTATTACGATCACGGCGTCGTCTATTTCTTTCTCTGTTTTTCGCACAAGAACCGTTCAAAACATAAGACCCTTCAGCTTCTATGTCTGCCACCACCTGCTCACTTTTTCCGCCGCCAGACCAATCCCCCTTTCCTCTTTATTCTTCTTCCTTCTACTGTGAGCTCCTCCCAAAATAAATAGAACCACAGCCGCCTCCATCTCCCCAAATGTCAGGGTTTGTCCCCCCCTCTTATGTTTCTTTCTCTTTCTTTTATACTCACCAACCACCGAACAAAAAAGTCCCCACTCACCACTTTCTTTGTTTTTCACACCTGTCAAGCCTATCTTCTCTCACGTGCCAACTTTCTTTTTCCATGTCAGGCTTGATCCTTCTCAGCCAAGCAGGTAGCCCATTCAGTTTCCCTTTTATGTTCGTTCACTTCAACTATTGACAGCCGCCTGAAAAACTTGCTTCCCCTACAGTTCGATCCACCTACTTCCATACCGCATAATGTACGCCCAGCAACTAGCCAAGTAGCCAACGTCCTATCTCCACCACCACCTTAGCCACGTCCTACTCTATTCTTCCCAGCGTCAGATTATGGCTGCACCTGAGAACAGGGGCCACTAACAAGAGAGTTATAACTTTTGGGAATTAAATCCACTCGTTTATAGAGTTGCCTTTGTTAATGCACGATTAGCCATGTTTTTCTTACAACTCGGGGTTTTAGCATAAAACCTAAAAATAAATAAAATTAATGTAAAAATAAGTTCCAATAAATATAAATAAGGTGGTAAAAATATATGAATTAAATGCTTATCAGTTCTCATTCAAAATGAATAAGTTTCTATAAAATTTAACAAATTAGACTCCACTATGGGTAGATAGTAGAACCTCCTTCACCCAAAGTCTTTCATACACTCCTTCAATCGAAGGAGTGGCCGCTAGTCTTTACTAGACGGGTAAACTTAAGCTGTCTGTGCCAAACGGGGAATCTTTTCCCGTCCAATAGTATTAGACGGGTGAAATTCCCCCATATGGGTAAAAGTTTTATCGAACGACTGAAGTTCGATGTATCCAACGATAGAAAATAGATTTGAAATCCAGACGGGGGAACTTCACCCGTCTGGCTATTTTTTTATTAAAAGTAAATAAATTTGAAAGCTAGACGGGGGAACTTCATCCGTCTAGCCTCTTTACCCCATTGGCCCATGGTGCAAAAGTCACTTATTCGTCCAGTCACTCATTCCTTTTGAAAGAGATAGAGTGCTTGAACATTCTATCCCACAACCCTTGCTCTAACAATGGAAAGAATGAGACATACAACTATTACAAATAGCCAGTAAAGACGATGCAATAATGATCGTGTATATTCTGTTAAAAAATTAGATAATACAAAACAGATAGATAAAGGTGTGAGGGAGGTATAAGGAAAACTAACTATTAAAGTGTTATTTCCTGGTGTCTATTGGTGCCGTAGTAACCACTGTGCTTATGTTCACAGTAAACAACTTGATACCATAATATTTTTCATGAACACTCACTTGTTTCATATGCATTATATTCAAAATATCTTCACTAGCAGCAACACTAGGATTTTACTGAATCAAACATTAAATTTGGTATAGTTAGACGAATGAAAGGAGTCATCTGACTAGAATGTATTTTGTTAGACACATTTTCATGGTCTTTTATTTTTATATCCAACTTTTTTCTTTGATTTAATCAAAATTCTTGATTTCTCAATCGTCTCTTCTCAAAAAAGATTCAGTTTCTTCTAATTCATCAACTAGCCTAATATCACAACAATTTAAGTTGATGTTACTGGATCTTTACCAATTGCATCTTCAAATCATAACAGTAGTTGCAATTGAAAAAAATGAAAGAATTTCATCAAATTAAGCCAACAATTTAATTTCAGCTTCAAGTACTTATACATACATGACTTAGTAGTGACACATTAAAGAAAAAAACTTTGTATCTGGCCAACTTAAAGAAATCTTAATTTACAGAAAATATTAATAGAATGAAATCCAGAGAATGAGAAGAAGACGATAAGTAACACTAGTGGAAAATAGTGTTTTTACTACTCATAAAAACAACCCATATTGACGGTCGTTGACTTTTGACCGATCAACAGGGTCGTGGAACTAAAAAAACACGAAAAAAATAGTCGAGAGTTAAAAACGGTCGCGAAATAATTTACCATTTTAACCCTTAAACACTACCCATTCTGCGACCGATGAATGACGATGTATCTATGGTAGATTTGGACAGGATTGAAGTGAACGGCTGGATGAAGACAACCTTATCTTATGTTTTTATCACCTTATTATACCAGAAGAAAAAACAAAACTTGGTATAAAAAACCAAGGTGAACAAACTTCCTATACAAAAAACCTTCCCATATTATTTCTTATAAACAAAAACCATTTTAATTAAAAATGAAACTAAAAACCCATTTCCCTTAATAATTATTAAATTTAGTTTTTAGTATTTTTCAATATACCCGAGTTGCCATTCCCTATATAACCTAGGTATTGTAATTTTTTGGCGTTTTTTTTTTTTTTTTTTTTTTTTCTTCTCCCCACCACCATCACCAACAACAATAATACTTCCTCCGCCACCATCTCCAGCAACGAAAGTACCTTCTCCGCCACAACAACACCTTCGTATCCTTCACCAACACCTCTCTTCTTCTTCTTCTCCTCCCCACCACCATCACCAGCAGCAACAATACCTCCTCCGCCACCATCACCAGCAGCAACAGTACCTCCTCCGCCACGACAACACCTTCATATCCTTCACCAACAACACCTCCTCCTTCCCCATTGCTTCCTCCTTGTTATTTTTTCTCCTCCACCACTATATGTCCAAATCCACCACCAACAACACCTCTTCTTCCTCCTTCTATCCTCTACAAACATCACCAACACCTCCAGATCATCATCGCCGAAAATCATCAACAAAATATAATGATACATCATCATTGTCGAAATTAGGGTTTTTTGTTGGTGAAACGTCAGAAAAATGATGAAACCTTTTTTGGTTCCATCGTTTTTTTTTTTCATCTATGATATGATGGAACCTTTTTTGGTTCCATAGTTTTTTTTCATCTGTAATTTTATTTGAACGAAGAAAATGATGGAACCTTTTCTGGTTCCATCGTTTTTTTTCATCTGGAATTTTACTGAACCAAAAAAAATGATGGAACCTTTTTTGGTTCCATCATTTTTTTTCATTTGGAATTTATTGAACGAAGAAAATGATCAAGAAAATGATGGAACCTTTTTTGGTTCCATCGTTTTTTTTCATCTGGAATTTTACTGAACAAAAAAAATGATGGAACCTTTTTTGGTTCCAGCGTTTTTTTTCATCTGTAATTTTATTTGAAGGAAAAAAATGATGGAACCTTATTTGGTTCCATCGTTTTTTTTCATCTGGAATTTTATTGAACGAAGAAAATGATCAAGAAAATGATGGAACCTTTTTTGGTGTTATAGTTTGTTTTCTTCTGGAATAATATGAAACAAAAATAAATGATGAAACCTTTTTTGGTTTCATCGTTTTTTTCATCTGTAGTAAGATGAAATAAAAAAAAAATGATGAAACCCTTTTTGGTTTCATAGTTTTTTTTCATTTGTAATAAGATGAAACAGAATAAGATGAAACCAATTTTGGTTCCATTAAAATAGTCATTAATTGAAAAACACCAACAAAGTTGGTTTCAAGCATACAGTAAAAATGATGAAACCAATTTTGGTTTCATTAAAATAGACATTAAGTGAAAAACACCAACATAGTTTGTTTTCAAGCACCAACAGTAAAATTGATGAAACCAAAACTGAACATAATTGAATCATGAATAAATAAGGGTGAAAAAAAATGGAATTGAAGCTTTCTATCTTTGAACCTAAGTATGAAAGATTGAATTCGAAACATATGAAACCTAAACTTAACAGATGATGAAACCATTTTTGATTTTAATCTGTGATTTTGTTTTGATTTTAGGTTGAAATTGTTACTGATGATGATGAACAACCGTTTCGTCAATATTTTGAAATTGTTTTGATTCTGATATCTAGTTGTAGATGATGCAGAGAGGATGATGAAGATGAAGACAAGGACGATGAAGCTACTGATGATGAAGATGAAGACGAGGATGATGAAGCTACTGACGATGAAGATGAAGACAAGGAAAAAATTCCGTAAGGTGAAGGGGAAAAGAATTCCGTTAGAATTGAATGAGATGAAAGGGTTTTTAAGGAAGAGTATACTGGACAGTTGAGTTTTAATGGATTTTTTGTGCTAAATTTCTTTTGTTGGATTTTTTATAGTTGGATAGTGCCCCTCTGGGCTTATAACTCACGGCCTGAAGAAAAAACCCAATCTCTTTATACGCCGCACCGCACCTCACCTCACCCCACCTCTTTATCTCCCTATCTTATCTTTCCTTTTCGTTTTGCAGACAACTAAAAAACCCAAGCCGTTTCTCTTGAAGAACAATTGGTTGAATTATTAATCAAAGAAGCAATCTCCCATCATGACTAAATCATATCTTTTATCATTATTTTCGATCTGAAACTATTTGTATCCTCCATCTTAACTCAAAACTATTCTCTTATTTAACAATTTTTCTTTCCATCTTTGATGTTAGGATTGTAATCAATGGGTTTTTCTGCTAATTCATATTTAGGTTTCAATTTAGTATTTTTCTTCAAAACAAACTTCATCAGGTCAGGGTTTGCAATTTAATTTTTCTGAATTTATATTTTTTTTATCTATTATTTATGTTTTGTTTGCTGATAGGGTTTTAACAATTATTTGTTTTTTGTTTGATTTTCTACAAACTTCATCAGGTACAATGCATTTCTTGAAGATCTTCATGATCAGGTTAGGGTTTGCAATTAAATTTTTCTAAATTTCTGTTTATATATATATTGATAGGGTTTTAACTATTATATGTTTTTATTTGATTTTCCATAAATTTTATTAGGCGCAGTTTCATTTCTTGAAGATCTTCATCAGGTATAACTTTTATTTGTATTTCTTAGAATTAGTTTGGTGTTTTGTTATGGTATTCTTGAAGTAATTATAAGCATGATGGGTGTGGTTAGAGTAATTGTTTGTTCAAGGGTTTGTATTTAGATGATTGGTATGTTGATGAGGTGATTATAAGCATGTTAGAGTAATTTTATTTGATAGGATGTTGGATCATGTTTAATATTTTTCTGATACTGATGTTGAGTTTGACATATTAAATAGATGAGATAATTGGATTATGTTTATTGTGTATGAGCTTGAATTTCAGTCTGAGTTTGTGTAGTTTTGGGTTTGATTTGTGTATCGTGTTTTTGATTTGAGTATTCTTCAACATAGTGGTGGTGGTCATAGTGGTGATAAAAAATTCTGGTACTTAAACATCATGCTAAGGTATTTATAGTTGCGATTTTTTAGATATGGATCTTATGATCTACCATGCATAAACATTAGGAAAGTTTAGTAGTAGATCACTATGCAATTGGGGCAAACATAAGGTATGTGTTTGAAAACATATATAAGGGTGTGAGTCATTTTCGGAAAATTGTCTTAGTTGTTAATTTTATATGCTAAGAATGTCAATCTTTATCAGTTTTGATGTACCATGAATGTTTATTTCTTATTTTATGGTTGATTAGGTTTGAATCGAAAATTCAAGATTTTTTTTAGCCGTTATATGTTTTCAATTTGATCTTCTTATTATTTCTTAGATCAAGGTGGTACTGTTGGTGTAAATTTTTTGCTAGACTTTGATGGAACTCGGCTATTTAGCTCTAGTCAGTATACTCGTCTCTTGTTGAAAAATACAAGTATATCTCTTGATGTTTTACAGACACTATTGACTGTTGTTTCAAAATTTTCATGTTCACATCGGTGTATAAATTTCTCTTTTATGTAGATTGTTGGGCATTCTTTGGGTGGAGGCACTACTGCGCTTAACTCATGTGATGCGTGAGCAGCTGGAGTTCGCAATAATTATACTTGTGTATCATTTTCTCCAGGTATATATAGACTTTGCAAGTACTGTTCTGTGCTTTTTCTATGTAAGTACTGCTCAATGAAAATTATTTACTAACCTCTTGATTGTACTTCGTTGGGAACCGTTACACTTCGTAGATCTAACTTTAAGATCACCTTGCTTATCATTTCCTTTACATTTGACATACACCCATCATGCATCTCTTGGAATTGCAAAACATTTCTCCCACTGTACTCCCATACGAACCCAGTTCTCTAAGATTTCTTTGGTTTATGCACAGGTTTGGAGGCATCCTTACTTCTCGCTTGCTTAACATAACTCATAACAGAATTTGAAGCTTTACTGTACCTGAGCCTTTGAGACTGTTAATGCTGCTAAGAAATTCTGTAACTGTAATACTCCTTATCCTGGGATTAGATAGTCTTAAGCTTTAAACCTAAGTTAGTCAGTTAGGAGTTATAATTTTGGTCGTGGGTCTTGACGTGTTCTTGTGGGAAAAGAAGTGGGAGGAATTATAGGAAAACTAGTTAGGGTATTTATAGATAGTTAGGGTTTTGTAAGTGGGTAAGCACTTTTTCACTCTTTCATATACTAGGGGATTTCACTTGGAAAAGAAAATGTTCCATACTAATGGATTCGGGGCCATAACCATGGGTCCAATGCACGAGATCTTGTAGCACTTGGGGATATGTTTTCGGAAGAACCTAAACCTTTTTCCTTTGAAACCTAGAGAGAAGTGGAAGAAGAAGAGGACTGATTTTAAAGCGAAGGGTGCCGATAGAGGATTGAGGATCTATTGCTCTAAACCAAGTAGGTTGTCTAACCCTTATATTCTTTATGATTGGTTTGTTAGGTTTTCCAGCATTCTGTATGTTCCATCTCTATGGTAATGGGAGTAGTGTAATTTTTCAGTTTGCTTAGAATTTAATTGCTGGCTATATACTCAGTTTTCTTAGTATTTTCAAAATAATGTTTTTTGGTTGGTTGTGAATGGTACTTTATAATAGAGTCCTGTTGATATTGTAGAATGTCTAGGAAGGGTAGGATGTTTGAAGATAGGTTTAGTCATTTGTCCAGAACATGAGTAGATACTTGCATTTGCATTTAAGAACAAATATAGAGATTATTCGTACTGTCCCTGTCGCGTATGACGGATTTCAAAATCAATGAGGATTAAACAAGTGACGAACGATTTAACAGTGAATGACATATTTGATTCATATGTACTTTAGTCACTATGTGGAGAGAAGTCTACACCAGTACCAAAATTAGTTGCCGCAAGTGTGGAGCAACTGATTCAAGAAGAAACACAATTGGATCCTATAGAGGAACACGTAGCAGAGGGAATGGGTGCAGGGTAAATAATCTGGTTAATAATGCATTTAGGATTTTTGAAGGGAACTAGCATGTCATTTTGAATGATTATGAGCAGCTATATACTCAATAACCTAACCTAGGTAAGAAAAACACGACAAGTACAAGAAGTTAGCAAAGAGTTTTGTTTACACAGTAGTTCAAACATTGGAATCTACTGTACACTATGTTTCCGTAATGTTGGGCTTATGTTGGTAGTTGATGCTTAACGGAGTTTATGTTAACAGCTAAAATGCTGTGGTGTGCTAAGCCGGAACACTAGAATACTATGGTCTGTATACGAAGTTAGTAGGTACCAGTACTGTCGAGAGGATACTAGTACAGTCATATAACATCTAATATGGTAATTAAGTGTTAATTATTGATATTGCATTTGAATGTTATAATAATACCATGTAATGATGAATAATATTATTTTAGTATGATGCGAGGGGTAGCATTTGGATAGATCTCGTTCTATTGATTATCCGGGTTCCGGGTAGGATAGTGAAGATAACTATCAGTAGTTAAATTATTGCGTGTGTACATTTGTTTGAGACTCGTAGTTGGCTCGACTCCCAGAATATATTGGGCAATGACCGAGGGGTCGCCTAGAAGATATGGATCTATTATCTTGAAAGGGAGGTCGACAACATTTATTTTCCTACGCACTGTAAGAAATTAAATGGACTACGTAAGGGTCGATATGTGTCATCGTACAGTTACAGAATAAAACTATAGAGACGGGAAATCGATTAGTTCCGTGGGTGGGGAATCTATTTTCCGTGTCTTTTATATTTAATGGTTACGTGTGCTTTTGTGTTTTGTTTTGATTTTAAAAGCCTATATTTCTGTTTAGGTCGTCGACCTTACTATTTTCAAGAGGCACTCTTATAAACTATTTTTACTTGACGTAGTCATTTCATGAACCTTGTTTTGCTAAATTATTCGTAAAGCGCATAAGGGTGTGAGAATCTACTTTAAGTTGGGCTCTGACCCAACTTACTATCTTTTTCAGGATACAGTAGTCGCGGAACAACCTGACCAGTAGTGTGACTTTTTGTTTCGGAGGACCGCAGCATCTACGTCTTCCAGGTGCCTAGACAACCGAATTTAGTTTACCTCTAAGTTTAGATTCTTTTAAAACTCTTACCATTTATTTTGATTAACCGACCTGCGTGTCGAGGATAAACCTTTGCTTTTAAAGATGTTATTTTTACTGGATTCATTTATAACTCACATTTATAAATGCAACTTCGTTTTTCTTAAAACCTATTATTCTTCAAAAACCCCACACGATAGTCGAATTGACATTTGTTGGCTTGAAGGCTTGAGTGTGTTTTTTTTGTCCCATGAGTAGTGCCACACTTCTATTTTAGGGCGGCCGACCTAGAATGATGAGGTGGGGCGTTACAGTAACTCTTGCACCAACTGGATTCTTGGTGGAGTTAAGTATATGATCATTCAAGGTGAAGCTGGTGCTGTCTATTTCCTTCGTTTTGGATTTGGTAAAACTGTATTGTGTATGAAAAAACAGAATTTACATGAAATACATAATACTTATGAAATTTTTAAAGGGCCTATGACTGGAATGCCCCAATTTGGGGGGTCAAGTCTCATTTCTACCCCGATGAAAAAAAATAAACAAAAATGTCCCAATCTGTTAGTTTTTCGGTTAAGTTGGGACAGAAATGCCCCAATCTGTTAGTAAAAATAAGCAAAAATGCCCCAAAAATATGCAAAAAAAACTTCAACTAAACCGAAAAACTAACAGATTGGGACATTTTTGTTTATTTTTTTTTTGTCGGGACAGAAATGAAACATTTTTGTTTATTTTTTTTCGTCGGGACAGAAATGAGACTTGACCCCCCAAATTGGGACATTCCAGTCATTATTCCATTTTTAAATGAATGGTCATCTGAATTACAAATTGGGACATTCCAGTCATAATTTCATTTTTAAATGAATGGTCATCTGAATTTATCTGAGTTTCAATTGCATTTCAGTTTCATTTGAGTTTCATTTGAGTTTCAGTCAGATTCTTTCTTTCAGCCCATACAGATTCAGTGCAGGCATTTAGCCAATTCTAAATCTATATTTTTTTAATATTAAAACGTATATCTTGACCAATACAATCGGTCTCAACCCCTTGACCGCTTTAACTCGTGACCTTCTATTTTCCACTGGTGTAAGAAGTTATTTCCACCCAACCTTCCACGCCCCCACCGTTTCGGCCCATTTACTTGAGCTCGGTTACCGACTCAGTGAGTCAATTGAGTCACAGACTCACACCCCCATTCCTTTTCAAATCTACTGAACTCTCAATCGTCAATCGCTAATTCACCTGTAATAAAATTAATGAAAATCGTGAGATTGGAGGAGAGAATCCACATATATGATTCAAGAGACCAATCCAAGTGAAAACTAACTTATAATCAAATACAACATCAGTAAGTAAAGGAAAAGATGAAAACAATATCAAATCACATATAGCTAAAAGCTTAATAGAAAATCAGCTAAGCTAGAGTAAAATTGAAGTTTTTCTTAAATTTTTCCTTAAGAATCCATCATCAAACCCAAAAACCAGTAGAAGATGCAGATTATTTCTCTCGTTTTTTCAAGGAAAAAGATAAAGAAAATAGAAAACCCAAAATCTAAAACTTATAAAACCCGCAATGAAAATTAAAAAAAAAAAAAAAGTACTCTAGCTACAAGAAGAAGATGAAGATTCTTTTGCTACCCTCTATTTTCATCTGTATATATCTGAAAAAGCTTTCATTTATTTGATAATTGTAAAGAGACTGAGTGAGTGGAGGAGAAAACGGCAGTTGTTGAAGGAGGAGGAAAAATTACTAATACATCAATAACTGGGGTTTATCACCCATTATAGATACTACCAGGACTTCAAACCTTAGCATCGTGGTTGTAATTAAAGTTTTGCACCACCCAAACACTTGCACATGTATCTCTTGCACGTCAGTTACATGACTCACTCACTTTCTTTTTTCTTTCCGTAAAATTGTCGTCTATATATATCCCTCCCCTCATACGAATTTAATACTTTCGTCGTTGGCTTAGAAAAGATTTTTTTTTTTAAAGAGTTCAACGCTTTCATCGACTCCCACTTGCATCTAAATGACCGCTTTCATGGTAGAAAGCCGACAAAAAAACACTTGTAAACAAAAAGAAACACGTGCAAGAAAAAACATAACATGGTTTGGGACCTTTAGCCTAAAATAGACACTAGACTGCGACCATATAAAAGTTATGAAAATACCTTCCAAATACGCACATCTAAATTATACTAGTATATCCGATGGACTAAGAAACAACCGTGTAAGCGATGTATCAAATTTAATGTATCCTTAAAGCGCAACAAAGAGTTTAGGTAACAATTTTTTTTTAACCTCCTTACATGAATGACACGCATATGAATCATACAACCCAATACAATATTGTACCCGAGTGATTAAGGCTGGGTTTAGTAATGCTTTATTTTCTTCAAAAAAACATTTTTAATATATATATATATATATAATAATTTTTTATATTAATGTTCGGTAAATTTTTTGTGAAGTGCTTTTTTATATAAAACACTTTTAAAATTCCTTAATTTTTAAAAGCTGGGAAAGAAGAGTTTTTAAAAAATTTAAAAGTAAAAGTTATAGCATCATCATATTTTTCATACATGGTTTTTCTTTTCTATCCCCACTTTAGTTTATATATGATAAAAATTACTCTTGAATCTTTTACAATCAATTTTTAAATCTCATATATCATATATTCTTTAAAGATTATTTTTCTCGATTTCAAATTATATTTTTAATTTTTAATACTTTTTTTAACAATTATTATTATATTAATAATATTATTATATATATGTATATGCTAACAACCAAATATATATTTAAAATATAAATATATATATTTTTTTTAACTTTATAAATTAAAATAAAATTATTTTAAAAGATATATCTATTTTTGTCATTTGTTAAAAAAATAATTGTTGAAGCTGATATTTTACCAAATACAATTTGATCATTTTTTTTAATCAGCTCTAATTTTTAATTATAGTTTACCAAACGCTCAACTGATTTTTTACACAACACAACACATCAACGCACATCAGAAAAACGCTTTTACAAATCTCACAACAATACCAAACTAAAACTTGTAAGAGGAAAGTGCATTTTTGTAAATGCATTGTCCATTAACATAAACTCAATGATTATGTCCCTCCCGCAACTCATTCTCTTCAACATGTCTCTATAATAGGAACAATCTAGCATAGTACTTATTTATTGATAAATTTGGAAAACTTCAATTTTAATGGAAAATTTTACTCTAGCTTGGATGATTTTCTACTGAGTTTTAACTAAATGTGGTTTCATATTGTTTTTATCTTTCCCTTTAGTTAATGATGTTGTATTTGAAAAACTTATATAATCCAATTTAAATGAAATTTCTTAAATTTTATATTGTGATTTCATTTGTCGTATTATCATGGATAAGAAGACTTTTATATATTACATTTTCTCATATATTCAGTCTCGATATGATTGTAAAAATCAGTGAATGTCGCGGACATTCAAAAAGACTCCAAGAAGAGTAGGGATCACTATAATTAGGACCAGTTTTGGTTCGGTTATAGGAAACTGGCAAAAAAAAATAAATTCCAGAGGTTTTTTAGTCGATCTTCCACTGCTGCAGCAGTCATCTAGTTTATATATACGAAAAAAACTGCTCAATCTCATTTTTTTTTATCAAATTAGAGATGTTAAAAAAAAAACACACTCAAAAGTAAACAGTCATGTATAAAGAATAGATGAATAATATTTATCAAATTAGACATTTCTAACAAATTTAGCTAAATTTATGTAAAGGTTCGGATCGGTGGAATCCTTAGTTGCTCTCAGGATTGTTCTTGAACTTCGCTACATATCAAGATCCAAAAGTATTTATGTGAAATTAAAATTTAAGCTCTAGATATATGTTTAAACCTTTGATTATTTAAACCCCCTAACTTAGGATATGTATGCATATGGTCTCACTTAAGGACTTAAAATGTTCAAAAGCCAAAAGCTGCTTCAAGATTCATTATTATAACTGCGTACAAAATAGATAGATACACTTTTAGTATTTAACATAATCCAAATTTTAGGACCCTCTTTCGATGAGATGGGGATTGGGGAGTGTAATAATAATAAGTTAAGTAATAGTAAAGGGTGGAAATCAGGTTTGAGTTGATTCAATCTTTCTGATAGTTGTTGAACTATTAGTGATTCTCTCCATTTTTTCTCCATTATTTCAAAAGTTTTTCTAGTTTTTTCAAAATTATTTAAAACCTTTATAATTTTTTTTTGCAGTTGTTAGCTTGTACCAGTAGTGGATTTTAGAAGCAGTGGTGCTTTGGAAAACTTTGTTTTCATTGTTCCTATGAAGCAGTTGTGTTTATTCTCGTATTCCATAGTTTCCATTGTATCACCAGAGCTAGTTGCACTAGTGCAGTTTTCTTATTCTATTTTTGCAGTAGTGCAGTGTTCTTGTGGCTTTTTTATTCAGTTTGGCTTACACTTCAATCATACCCAGTATCTTTCATTACATCTTATCTCCAATCATACCCAGTATCAAATCTTCATCGAAATCTTTCAGAAAATTTTATTTCCTTGTTTCTCAAAATTTTTTGAATTTACCCGTAATTCCCGCCAGCAAAACATAAAGAATTTGTTAAGAATTAGCATTAAGTTATTTGGTCCAGATCCTAAAATTTGCAATATCCTATATTTTTGGTAAACAAGTGCAAACATTACGCACCTAATTCTGGTTATCTTTTTCCTTTTTTTCACCACACAATACCAAAACCTAATTCAGATCCAATCATCAAAACCAACCAACTTTTCTATTTGCTAGGATAATTACATTTTAACCATGGAAAACAACTCCCAAACTCAAGTTTCTATTATTACTAACAAAATGAGAAGAGCTAATATCAATCCAGTCCCCAAAGAAAATCAGTGGTTTCTTTTGAAGATGTTAATGATGTTGCTGATACTTGGTCTCATGGTCTTGTAGGAAAGATTTTTGCAAAAGACAAGGTAGATGTTGCTGAGGTCAAAAAGGAAGTTTTTGGCATAAGGAGGAAGTATAATTGCAATGAACTGAAAGTAATGGGGAAGAACCTTTTTCTTTTCAAACTAAATTCTAAAGAACAAGCTGCAGTTCTAAAGAATGAGCCTTGGATTATCATGGGAAATCTTCTAGCTCTCAAACAACATAACCCAAAGGTTGAAGCTGAGGATGTACAGTTTACTCATCAAAATTTTTGGGTAAAATTCAGAAATTTATTGGTAAAACATCTTGACAAAAGAATCATTGATCCAACGATTAATGATATTGGAAAAAAGAAAGAGGTTGATCCAAGGAACTACAAGCTAACCTATGGCAAAGAAATTAGGGCAAAAATCGAGGTTGACCTGAGAAAACCATTCAAGAGAGGAACATGGATTCCAGATGCTAATAGAAAAGATGTATAAATAATTTACCATTTTGAAAAACAACCAAAATCCATATGTCCCAAATGTTATGTAATTGACCATGATGAAAAAAATTGTGATGAAGAAGCGCATAAGCATGAGATGTAAGCTATGATTAAATAGGAATTTACTGCATACTATAGTAAGTTAGAGCAAGAAGTGGAGAAGTATCATGCGGAGGAGTGTGAAAATGAGACCGAAGAAAATATTTCGGATATGAGAAAGAACAAGAGGTCAAGAAGTGAAACCACTGATTTACCTATTTTAAACAATATCATTAGTCACAAAACAACCCCTCTCAGCTAGATAACCAAACTCTTAATATGCAAGGAAATAAGAACATTACAGAATGTTTTACTAATGCTCTTTTTGAAACAATGGACGATATGGAGGGAAACATGATAAAAGGAATGGGGAACGAAGACTTTAAAGATCAGAATCCTACTACTGGTACCAAGATGACCACTGCAACTCAGGTAAAAATTCCACTTGTTTTATTTTTGCAAATTAGCAACATCTATATAGATTTTATTCTATCGTCTATTAGACTAATTATAATGAATTATTTTGCTGTTTTTGTTTACTCTCGTTTGTAAAAACATGAAAATAATATCCTGGAAATGTAATGGTTTTGCATCTAAAGTAACTAGAGACTATCTATCTAGGTGACATTAATAAAATATTAAGCCCTGATATTATCTTCCTTCAAGAAACCAAAAGTGACTCCGATAAAATTCTGAGATTTATTAAGCATCTAAACTTCCCAAACCACTCTTATGTTCCTTCCAAAGGGAGATGTAGGTAGGGCTGTATATGGCCGGTTTCGGTTCGGTTTTGTGCCAAACCAAAACCGAAACCGACAAGGTCGGTTTTTTAAAAAAGTTTCCATGGCCGTTCCGTTTATCGTCGGTTCGGTTTTAATCGGTTTTACTTCGGTTTCGGTTTTTTTCCGGTGGTTTTCGATTAACCGGTTGCTTTGCCAGTTTCATGGAACTGACGATGAAAAATTCAAAAAAAAAATCAAAAAAAAAATAAAAAAAAAATCATTAAAAAATCAAAAAAATAGTTCTTGGCTTAAACCATCCAAACACATATATCAATAATGTTCTTGGCTTAAAATAGTTCAAAAAATTCCAGCAATTGCAGTAACTTTGCCATCCATTCAGTAACTTCTCTAAGTCCACGATGCCAAGATAGAGCCACAACATATATCTCCATCCTGTTGCAAGTACTAAGAACTGCAGCTTCTTCAATATGATGCAAGCCACAAAGTTCTCCAATGGCACGAGGCCACTCAGCTTCTGGAGACTCCCGTTATAATGTTAATAGACTTACCCTGTACACAAGCCAATGCAATGAATTTATAGAAATAAGTTAAATTGTATTCGTTGTTGGATGCAAACAAACATGCTGACAAGGAAGGTTTCAAGTGTATGGACAAATATAGTAGTTTAAGAGCTAAAGTGGAAAGAGGAAGGAGTTGCTGTACATATTTAGAGAGATGAGAAAGAAAGAAATGAAATACCTAGCTGGTTAAGATCATGGAGCACAGACAACTGTTTTTAAAGACATTTTATGGTAAACTGGGAGTGGTTTGACCATAACAAAACATAAAGAGAAGAAATCATCTCACACTGTCAACAAGATACACCTGTTGAGAAATGAAAATAGCCATAAATTACTGTACACTGATTGTTTAAAATGAAAGTAAACCAAAATTGTCATTTTACTGTGTACCCTGAATCATCCTATAAAATTTATGTCAAAAGCACCTATACAAATGGTGGATTTAGTATAGACTGCAATGTAAAACACTAGACAGTTAATGATAAGCCATAAATCAAAATATTTCCTTAAAAACAGAAGTCAAGGATCAATTCATGTGGAAGAACATGTTGTTAAGAAAGAAAAAAAAAAGGGTCAACCATGAATCCAATAAACTCTGTCAGGAAAGCTCATTCAATTATATACAGGGTTCAGGAAAATAATTAAAACCTTAACATGAAACCAACTATAACATGAACTAACTCAAACTTAACCTGAAAGTCTTTTACAAAAAAAAAAAAACAGAAAAATAATTAGAACCCTAACAAAAACTATTCATACCTGATTAGTCTGAGAAGAAGTTGCTTCTGAAATACAGGGTTCAGGAAAATAATTAAAACCCTAACATGAAACCAACTATAACATGAAACCAACTCAAACTTAACCTGAAAGTCTTTTACAAAAAAAAAAAAAACAGAAAAACAATTAAAACCCTAACATCATACAATTCATACCTGATTAGTCGGAGAAGAAGTTGCTTCTGAAATGGAGAATGAATCGGAGGCTGCTTCTAAAATCGAGAAATCTGAAACCCAAGGGAAAATGGAAGAAACTCAGAATCAAGATGAGAAGCTCTGAGAACTGAAAAGTTGGTGGAGGCGGAGGCGTAAGTTCTTTGTGAAAACTAAAGAGATTAGGGTATGGAATGCTTTATATATCAAGGGGAAGAAGGGTCTAGATTAGATCTATCAAAATCTAGATGAACGGCTGTCATTAGTCGGTTTTCCATGGTAAACGGTTCGGTTTTTGGCTCAACCCAAAACGAAACCGTGACTACCGGTTTTCCAATTTTTTTTTCCATAACCGTTCCATTAGTAAACGGTTCGGTTCGGTTTTGGGCCATTCGGTTCGGTTTTGGCGGGTTTCCGTGGAAAACCGTTACCGTGTTCAGCCCTAGATGTAGGGGTAATGTTCTTGTTTGGAAGGATGGTTTTGAACTTGATGTTGTCCATCACGATAGGAACATGTTCAACTGCCTAGTCATAAGTGACCCAGCTAAAACAAGATGGTTGTTATCTTGTATGTATGGGTGACTATATCATCCAGACAGAAATGCTCAGTGGAATTTCATAGAAAATTTGTGTACCACATATGATATCTCTTCCCCTTAGAAAGTTTTAGAGAAACAACAATTCTGGTTCTTCTTCTTGTTCCTAAAAAATTGTTCAAACCATCCAGGATATTGGTTTATGTGATCTTGGGTTTTATGGTAACCTTTTCACATGGACTAGTAATAAACATGGTACTGGTATGGTTATGTCTAGGATTAGGGCTGCACATCGGGTCGGGTGTATCGGGTTTGGCCCCACCCGCACCCGACCTGCCAGTTGACGGATGACTGAAGTATTCACCCGCAC
>JAJJMC010005899.1:1652708-1679281 GCA_023531435.1 Papaver californicum
CGCACCCGACCTGCCAGTTGACGGATGACTGAAGTATTCACCCGCACTCAACCCGCCGTAGGACGGGTCGGGTCTGGCCCGCCATTTCGACGGATCGGGTGCGGGTGGGTGCGGGTCACCCGCCAGATTCAATGCAAAAATTTTTCCATGACTTGGATGTTTTTTTGATCCTTACGCGCACCACCTGATAAACTATTTTAACCAACATTCGATCATCTTAAAATCTAAGTCCCAACATTCAAAATTATACAATAAAAATAAAGTTTTAATATTCTTAGATTGCAACCGAAATCGAAATCATCTAAGTTCAAGAAATGCAATTCTACGATATTTTCCAACTAGCAACAAGTCATCTTAGTAGCAGCGCCAGCCAGGTCACCGAATAGGAATCAATCATCATCTATGATGATGGAAGAAGCAGCAAGGTTACCAAATAGCTTTGCAACAAAAGAAGTGAACAATTAGAATGAAAAAAATTTAAAAATAACAATATTAATAATAGTATAAGAAGTTAAGAACCATGAAGTACAAATTATACCCGACTCAAGAACATCAACCTCCTCCTCCTCGACTCCAAGGCTAGAAGAATCTTTGTCAATTGGTGTACATAACTAATTTTGCAATAAAATTAATGCCTCAAGTGTTCTAGGCTTTAAGGAACTTCGAAAAGGATCCAAAATTCGTTTTCCGGTACTAAAAGCTGATTCAGAAGAAAATTGATCAAAGCCGCACTAAACTACACTAAACCCCAACTGTAATGAGCAGTTAACACCAAAATAGCTTGCCCTAGAATGAGCAGAATCCAAACTAGTTACCTTCCTGATAAAAACCCCAAATTGAGCAAAAGCCCACTAAACCCCACTAAACCCCACTAAACCCCAACTATAATGAACAATTAACGAAAATAAAAACTCCAAATTGAAACCCCAAATTCAACACGGCAGAAGAATTTATGTTCAAAAATTAAGGGCTTAGTGGTTTATCTTCATAATATGCTAGAAATGTTGAAGGGTTTTACTTCCTGAATCCTGATAGTCGAACGACAGAAGAGAAGAGAGGCTCCGCTTAGGTACTGAAGGTCGAGACTCGAGAGAGAAACCAGCAGAGAGTCAGAGACACACAGAAGTACAGAAGTAACAGAACAAAACGGGAGAAGACATAACATAAGAGACTTTGTTTTCGTATCAAATCAACGACCAAGATGAAACAACCTATCTAATCCAAGGGCCAGCAAATAAGGGATTTTCTGGCGGGTTGAGCGGGTGGCTCGGGTGAGAGAAGGTGTCACCCGCACCCGACCCTCCAGAAGGCGGGTAAAGGAAATTTTCACCCGCACCAGACCCGTTTCTCGACGGGTCGGGTACGGGTCGGGTCAAAACTGGCAGGTGCGGGTCGGGTGGCGGGTGCTGGTCGGGTATGTGCAGCCCTATCTAAGATAGATATAGTTTTTATTAACTCTGAGTGGCTTTTGCTTTTCCCAAATTCTTGCCTTAAACATTTTCCATTACTAGGAAGTGATCATTGTCCCATTTTTCTTGATTTATTTCTAAATATTGAGAAAAATACTAAGTGTTGGAAGTTTTTTGAATGTTGCTAAGAGAAAACACCTGTAAGGATCAGATTAATATTTCTTGGTCTAGACATTTTAATGGTTCTGCAGCTTTCAAGTTCGATCAGAAATTGATTGAAACAAGGAAAAATTTGTCTAGATAGAAAAAAAACACTTTTGGCAACATACAAGACAGAATTAAATCTCTTCGGCAGCAACTAAGTTTACTTCAGCAACAAAGTACTTCATGAAGTAATATACAGCTGGTTCAAGATGTGGAGCAGGAAATAAAGTAATGGCACCAGAGGGAAGAAGAAATCAACAAACATCTATTTTAATGATGTCGATCAGAACACTAAGCACTTCCACATGACAACAAACAAAAGACGAAGTAGAAAGTGGATTGAATCCTTGAAGAAGTTTGATGGCACATGGGTTACTGGAAGAGAAAACCTTGAACAATTTCTGAACTCACATTTTTAAGGAATCAGCACCACTACTTCACCTACTCCAAATGAAGATCTCCTCAACCTTTTACCTCAATGTATAAATGAGGAAGATAATATTGCACTTACAAGAATCCTTGATGAAGCTGAAATTCTAGCTACTCTCAAAAGTATGCAACCTTGGAAGGTACTAGGGATGGATGGATTTTGTCACGGACCGAAAAATTTCCGCCTCCGGCGCGTTGCGCTGGGCAGGCCAGAACTCCCCGATCGTGATTTTAAAGAGTGTGACCGGACCTTAAAACCTAACTTCTCGCAGGAAAGTGCAGGTAAATTTTTGCTTTCCAAGCCTACCTTGTAAGCATTATACTTGAACCGTGGTTCCCACATCATTCAAGCTACGTTTATACCATTCCATGCATATTTGCCTTTCCAAACATGTTTTGCAAGCATGGTACTCAAACCGTAGTCTCCAGGTGCAAGGCCATTAAAGCCCATGGTGAATTCCTTTGACTAGCATACCATTCCAACTTACCCTCATTATACCAAGGGTTGAAGGCTATACAAGCTAATGGGGATGCCTTTGGCAAGCATCACATAATTTCGCTTTATTGTCTAGGCCTAACTCATGCCTTGGACCAACACCTAGGCTATTTCAAGCCTAAGCTTTCGCTTCATCAATTTTACTTCGACCATGCACTGGAGCCTGCACTTATCTTGTTCTTGCCAAGAGTGCAACATCCAGGCACATGCCATTCCATGCCGCGACGGTTCCAAGGAAGTATGAACAATCCATCAAATGGAATTGCAACTACCTCATCAAGTGTGGCAACAATCATCTCTTGCTTAGCATTTCCGAGCCAGATGATATGAGTTACCATAATGTCGCAATCATCTCCCAAATTAGATGATATGAGCGACAAGGTGCTGCACCTCAATGCATAGCATTGCGGCTGCCTACGTACCCAACCCGTACCTTGATGGGATCAAGCATGACCGTAGTTCATCAAAGGGTCAATTCGAAAGGGACAAGCAACTTAAGCCTATTAAGGAAAAGCCAACTTCGATTCCAACTTCATCGCAAGTCCAAAGGCCAAGCAAAGCCTAGTCCGTGTAGGCCAAAGGGCTTTCGCAAGGTATGCACTAGCTTGTGCATAACTATCGCTATTTATTATACAAATATGCATTATCAAGTACGTAACACGATCGAATGATGCTTTCGCATAATTCAAGCTTCATCGGCTAAGCTACCAGCATATTGATGCTTATGCATCAAGTATGCTCCAACATATAGGCTACTTCGCATATCTACATGTGCATTACCCCTCATGCACATTCAAGCTTCATCGGTTAAGCTACAAGCATATTGATGCTTATGCATCAAGTATGCTCCAACGTATTGGCCACTTCGCATATCTATATGTGCATTACCGCTCATGCACATTCCAACAAAGCTCCCTCCCTATATATGTTGTATTCGCATTTCTACAAACAAATATTATAAAGGTAGGGGTCATCCATCGACTGCAAGGCCGCAAATGAAGATTTCTTGCCAAAGCCAAGCGAAGCATTCTCGGGTAAGCTACAGTTAAACACGTTGATGAGCATCAAGTATGCTCCATCGTATAAGCTACATCGCATTTATATGTGCATTACCGCTCATGCACATTCAAGCAAAGCTCCTTCCCTATATATGTTTTATTTGCATTTCCACAAATAAATATTTGAAAGGTAAGGGCCATCCATCGACTGCAAGGCCAAAAATGAAGATTTCTTGCCAAAGCCGAGCATTCTTGGCTCGGTGATGCATTCTCGATAATGCATCACGGCATAATAGTGCCTTAGCACTATGATGCTCCAACTTATGCAACTTCTGCTTAGTGATGCATTGGATCATACATCACGGTGTAATAGTGCCTTAGCACTATGATGCTCCAACTTAAGCAACTTTGGCTTAGTGATGCATTGGATCATGTATCACGGCATAGTAGTGCATTAGCACTAGGATGCTCTCACTTACGCAACTTCGGCTCGGTGATGCATTGGGTCATGCATCACGGCATAATAGTGCATTTGCACTATGATGCCTCCTCGGATACGCATCACGCGTAGTAGGGCCTTAAAACTATAATTCGAGGTCAAGGCATCCACACCCTAATGTACATCTAGGTAAGCTTTATAAGCTTAGGATGAAGCTTCAACCCAGGCCATGACGTATCCTTGAGTAAGCGCCATGCAAAAATTGCGGGTGGTACAGATTTCCACATGGATTTTTTCAATCTCAATGGCCAATAGTGAAAGAAGAGGTAATCAAGATGGTGTAGAGTTTCTTTGTATCTGGCAGAGTTTTAAGGAAAATGAATAAGACAAATTTATGCCGTATTCCGAAAGTGAAGCTACCACAATCCCCAAATGACTACAAACCAATTGCTCTCTGCAATTCTGCATACAATTTGATATCGAAAATCTTGGCAACAAGGATGAAGCCTTTTCTTGAAAGAATCATTTCCCCAAAGCAGGCAACTTATGTCCCTGATAGGCAGATTACGGACAACATCATTTTAGCTCAAAAAATGATTCACCGTATGAAGAGAAAGAAAACAAAAAAATATTATATGGCTCTGAAGTTGGATATGTCAATGGCGTTTGATCGTGTGAATGGTGTTTCTTAGACAGTTTAATGAAAAAACCTGGCTTTTACAACAAGTGGTGTGCATTAATCAGAGAATGTGTGAACACAACTGAAATTTCAGATCCTTTTAAATGGGTCACCTTGTAATTCCTTTAAGCCTTCAAGAGGCATAAGACAGGATGATCCTATCTCACCCTACTTGTTCCTTCTCACTATGAAGGTTTTCACGAGAGCTTTGGTCCAAGATAAGCAAGATGGTAAGATACAAGGAATCAAGGTTGCAAGAATGCTCCCCAGGTAACTCACCTGTTGTTTGTAGATGATTGTTTACTATATCAAAGACAAAACATTCAAAATGCTAATAATCTTCTTCAAGTCATTCAAACATTCAGTGAAGCTTCTGGACAACAAATACATTTTCAGAAATCTTCAATATTCTTCTCTAAGTATGCTCACCCAAGACATTGTAGAATGATTACTAGAAGATTAAAAATGAGCGGAATGAGTTTTGAAGAAAAATACCTTAGTATACCTTTATTCTTGAATAGGAGGAAGACTGTCTCTTTCTCTAGCATTGTGGAAAGTATGAAAAACAAATTAACAAGATGGAAAAGCAAGTTTATGGCACAATATGTAAGAACATTTATGGTACAACATGTCCTCAATGTAATGCCATTGCATCAAATGAGTACCTTAAAGATCCCTGAAAGTACTATTAAGGAGATGGATAAAGTGCAAAAAAGATTCTGGTGGGATAAGCCTGATGGGAAAGAAGTTTATCTCACTTCTTGGACCAAGGTTTGTAAGAACAAAGCCATATGAGGTCAAGGTTTCAGAGATTTGTCATGTTTTAATCAAGTTCTGTTAGCAAAGTGGGCATGGAGATTATGTCAAAGTAACAATCAACTGTGTGCCAGAGCTTTGAAGCAGCGATACTATCCTAAATCTTCTCTTCTTCACTCACAAAAGAAGAAAAACACTACATGGGCCTGGAAAATTCTGCATGGGAGTGTGGACTTCATAAAGAAACTCAGCTTTTGGCAGCTAGGTGATGGTAGAAAGATCTTAATCTAGAAAGATAATTGGGTTTATGGTCTTCATGAACCTCCACTACCTGCAAATACTACAGTTGCAATGGATCAATACAACATTGTTTTTGATCTCATTGATCAAGACACTAAATCCTGGAAAAGTGATGTTGTAAGGGGTATATTTTCAGCTAACACTGCAGAAAAGATAATAGAAATGAGAATTCCTAGTACCGCAGAGGATAGACTAGTCTGGACTTTAACCAGAAATGACTAGTTTTCCGTTAAATCAGCTTACAAAAAACTGATGGAGATCAAAGAAAATAACAACACTCATTACAATGCAGAAGAGGCAAAATTTTGGAGTTCTCATTGGGGCCTAAATTCTTTACCAAGAATCAAATTTTTTTTGTGGAAGTGCATATGTGATGTTGTTCCATCAAGTGAAAGACTAGCAAGAGTGGTTGGTTATGGTGGGGAGAATTGGAAGATCTTTAATCAAGGTGTTGAAACCACAAATCATATACTGTGGGATTTTTCTTTTTTAATGGCAGTTTGGATGACAACACCTAGTGTTAGAAGAACAAAGGAGACTGTTGATACTACAGTGCTGGATTGGATATCAAGCTGGTTTGTTAATGAGTATGCTAAGTTGGATGAAGAATGGATTGTTAAAATGGCAAATACAGCTTGGGAAATTTGGAAGGCTAGGTGCAGATGGGTCTTTGAAAATCAGAAACCAAACCCAATAGAAGTCATCAGAAACATACAGAATCTTAATGCCACAACTGGGCATAAAATGAAAAGAAGTATCAACTTCTTGGATAACAACAGTATATCCGTGGAACATCATAGATGGAAACCACCTCCTAACTCTTTCTTTTCCATTTGTTGTGATGCATCTTATAAAAGTTTGAATACTCAAGCTGGTCTTGGACTAATAATACGTGATTTTGTAGGAACATTTGAAAGAGCAAGATGCATATATACACCTGAATGTTTGAATGCGGAACATGCTGAGTGTGAAGGGTTGTGGAAAGCTATGCAGTGGGAAGCAAAACTAGGGTTACAACAAGTGTGGTTTGAGCTGGATGCTAAGCTAGTAGCGGAGGCAATAAATACTGATCATCAAGGAGTAGCCTGGGAGAATCATCACTTATTTTATACATTAGATCCATGTTAAACACTTATCCATTATGGAGGTATAAATTTATTAAAATAAACTTTAATAAGCCTGCTGACAAATCCAGTATGTTAGGTGTTTTAAATTGTCAATAGATTGGTTGACTGATGTTGTTTTTAAATAGTGGTAAAAGATTCGATACTCAGACTTGTAAAGATTTGATTTTTAAACCTAATTTTTAAAAATAAAAATAAAGAAGATTAAAGTAAAATTGATTTCAAATTATGGTAAGGACTGAGACTAAGGATTCCACCATTAGCCAATTTTTCAAGTGATAAAAATCTTACAACTCATATATTCAATTTATTCAAAATATTGCCAAAGTTAGATTTTCAAAATAACAGTTGTAAATCGAAAGCATGAGACATCAAAAGCTCTAAACTCAGCATGACCCATCGAAAGAAAACACAACTAATTGGTAAAAACCATTTTTTTTCAAATTTAATTCAAAGCAAATAATAGTAAAAGAAGTAACGAAAATAATAAAATAAGAATTACCACTTTATTATTGGAAAAATAGCTTCCTCCGTTTCCCCAGTGATGGTGATTAGCTCATCATGTTGGAAACAATATCAAAATAATTGTTCATATCTCAAAAAGTGTTTACAATGAAGAAATAAAAGTAACACAGAAGATTTGATATGGATATAAGCGCTACAGATGTGTTCTCTGTGTGGCTGAAGAGAAATAAGACGACAACAATAAAGTACAGACTCTGTACGCTTCAGAAATATGAAAGAATAAACAACGAGTTCAGAGGCAGTTTTCTGAAAGAAAGCTTTTTCTCCTCCTGAAATTTTTCGGCTGTCTCTGGATGATTATTTTCTTCAATATCTTGGCTATTTATGGATTAGCTAACCCTAGAAACCTTTCTCAACCGATAAGGACTCAAAGAACAGTCCAAAACAAATTTCAAATCTTGGTTAATCCGAAACCGACAGTAACTCTTTTTTCCGGTGTATGCTCGGATTTTCCAGCCATTTTCACGGCGTAAAACTCTCTTGAATGGTGTGTTTTTACTTCTTTTGGTTGTTTCTTCCTTTTGGTAACTTGAAATCACCATAAAATTCCTTAAAACTCGGTTCAAAACTAATCCAAATACTCTTGCTTACGTGAAGAAATAGTTCCCGCCTCTTCCGGATTTTGAATTTGAAAGGGGGTGCCCCCAATCCAATAGGTGTGTGCCTTTATCAATTCTACTGGGTGCCTTTATCACTTTTTGAGCCGATTTTTCCATAAATATTTAATTCTCAAAAATACCTACAAAGACATAAAAACCCATTGTAAATACAAAATCAAGCACTAATAAAATAGTGAATTGAACACAATTTAGACACAAAAATATACATATCATTGACAAAGCCTCCAAATTTTATTACAAATACAATCCTGGAGGGTAGCAACAATGTACTTAGTTCTTCTGTTTAATTAATCATAATCTTTTACACCAAAAAAAAAGAAAACTTATGAGCAGGGGTACTCCTACTGGTAAGTATACAACGAAGGAAAAAGAATAGAAAACTTTTAAAAATGAAAACTAAATAAAAGTCTCTTGCCACCAACTTCGTATGCTCCAATAATTTCAAAAAAGTATTACATAATAGAAAAATCAAAATTCTCCAGCCGTCCATGTAATTGAGACAAAAATAGATAGCAAGAAAAATTCATGGTCGTCTTGTCAGGTGTTGTTGACGGGAACAACGATCATGAACACGGGGAGCCTTTGCTAATAACTGCTTGTAGTAGCAGTAGTCGTTGTAGTGATCATGGAGGAGACAGAAACCTTAGTAGAATAGTAGTAGTGATGTTGTTGAAGGTGTGGTGGATTACAGAGGAGAAAGAGTGTATGATAGATCAAAATATGGAGGATGGAAATCTGCTTATTCTATAATTCCAATTGATATTGCAGATATCTTTACTTACTGGGAATCTCTTCAAATCTCATATCCTATCACACCGGTCCACTAGGCCAATCCACAGTCACAGGAGCCGAAAACATCAACGTCTGGGGAGGAGTTGTATCGCTGCTACCTTTTCTCAGCGCCTTTGTTGTCGACTCTTATCTTGGTCGATTTCGTACCATCTTAATTCTGGATTCATTTACATATTGGTAATTTTCTCTCTAGCTTCTTAATATCTACACTTTTATGGTGAAAAATAGTTGAAGGGGATGACCAGGCCATAAGTCGTGGCCACAACATGCTAAACTCTTGAACAACCTCGCAGAACTTCATATTCCCCCTTTTTTAACTGGGTTCAGTCCTCAGTGGCAATACTCAATATTGGACAGTTCTAGCGCTAAATTGTTATAAGCAGCAGTACGTACCTCGCGTTATTCCTGACAGATGACCCTGTAGACTTTCTTTAATTCCTGCTTCAGTTGGAGTTTCTTGTGTCTTCCAAAAACTTTTCTCTTCTTACAAGATAAAAACAAACTTTAAATTGAAGGTTATCTGTGTATAATTCATACTTGAGCTATTACTAACTACACTATTTTGATATATGGTAGGGACTAGGATTGTTAACTTTATCGGTTATGCTTCCTTCTCTAATTAGCTCTCTGAACTACGACGCTAACAGTTTCTTTTTCGGTTCTCTGACTTCTTATCAACTCTTGAGATTAGTTTTATATTGGATGGACAATTTAAGATCCTGCAGTTAATAAACTTTGGACAACCTTAATCTTGTAAACAGATTTTTAAGGTTAGTTAGGCCCATGAATTTCAATATCAACTCGTCTTCTTCTTTGGTTCATTGTATATAATGGCAATTGGATGAGCTGGATGCAAATCCTGCGCACAACCTTTTGGGGCTGACCAATTTGATGGACGAGACCCTAAAGAATGCAAGTCCAAGAGCTCATTCTTCAATTGGTGGTTCTTAGGATTAACTTTTGGTAGCGGCATTTCTCACTTGACTCTGAACTACATACAAGACAATATGGGATGGGATTTAGGATTTGGCATTCCATGCATTGTAGTGGTGGTAGCAATAGTCATTTTCCTCCTCCAAACAAAAACATATCTCTATAGTGTGAGTGAGAAGAAGCAAAACCCATTATATGATCAGATCAAGTCTTATGGTGGAATCTAAATTATTCTAAATTTAAAAAAGATATAGAATATCAAATCTAATAGTTTCCAAATGGGATTATTTCACATTTTTTCTAAACATCTTTCAAAATTTCACAGAAGAGGATTTGGAATCCAAATAAAAACGGGAATCCAAATAGAGCTGAACAGTTATCTAAATCGCGTTTTATTTGTCAGAAACCTCAAATGGAAATACATTGTCAGCCCAAGAAAAGAGGCGAGAAGTTATACTAACATTTTATGTTTTGGAAACAGTACAAAACCAAAATTCCTAAACGTGTTAAAATTTGAACAAGTCAAACTTCTATTCAACTAAAAAAAATCACACCGCTTTGAATCATAGTTCTTCTATTCAACTAAAAAAAATCACACGGCTTTGAATCATAGTTCTCCACGTAATTGAGAGAATATTAAAATTAAAAAAAATTAAAAACATAAATTTAAATGAGAATCGAATATATATCTTTTCTTTTCATGGGCTTTACAAATACCATGATCTATTAACAAATACATCCCTCACCTTTTAAAAGTCCATTTTTAATTTTTATTAATACCTTATTTATCTTCATATATATCCTATTACATCTAAATAATTCTGTTAATAGCGAAAATAAACTTAAAACAGAAAAGAGAGAGAGCACCGGAAAGAGAGATCGAGTGCGAGAGAAGATTCTTCTATGGCGAAAAAAAAATCACTAATATTTTGATTGTATTTCATAACTATCTATTTCATAGCAGCTTCTAAATCTTCTTCTTCATCTCCTCTGTTTTCAGTTATAATTTTATGATCAAAATCAGATTCAAAGAAGCTACATATCTGATTATTTTTTCTCGAATTGGTAAGTGTAATTCCTGATTGAAGATATATATTTATTTATTTAAGTTTTGCATGTTGGATTAATAGAGATTACATTCAAACTGATTCATTTTGTTAATTGTTCATCCATTTTTTTGCAGAGATCATGATATTTTGGGAAATATTAATTTTATGTTGAATCTAGTAGATTTATTGGCTCATTTGATCTTGAGGTCGTGATTCATCTCTTAAATAGGTACGTTTTTAGTTTCGTTTTAGGTTTTGATTTGATTTTTTGATTTGTTTTTTTTTTTTTCTGGATTTGATTTGTTAGGTCATGAATCAACTTAGGTTAATAATGTTCTTGATTTAGCTTATATTATGTAATTTAGTGTTACGAAATCATTTTTGACATGAGTTTTGTTATTTTTGATGAATATTGACATATGAGGGAGAATGCAGTGTTTAATGAATAAGTTTTTACATGATTTGTGTTGTTTTTGATGAATATATACATTTATGTAGATTGCAGAGTATTGATTTTGTAGTAATTATTCTTTTCCAGATTTCACCATGATTATAGCTCTCACGAGGGGGCGCATCCCTCGAGTGAAGTGCATCATAGATGAATTTGTTGCTTAGTTTAGTTTAGTTGTGTTTCTTTTTGTTGTTGTAGTATATTTTTTCTTTGATGGAGACAATAATCTTGGCAAAACGTGTTCTGAATTTTAGTTATTGGTGTCAACTTTGGTTGTTGACACCAACTTGTTCCTAGATTTCCATTTTTATGGTGTCAACTTTTATTGTTGGCACTATAATTTGAACCAACATCTTGTTGGATTCATTTTTTATGATGTCGACTTTGGTTGTTGACACTACAATCTTAACTAACTTGTTCCTGGATTCTATTTTATGGTGCCAATTTTGGTTGTTGACACCATAATCTGAACCAACTTGTTCCTGGATTCATTTTTTATTGTGACAACTTTGGTTGTTTTGTGAGTCTTTAGTCTTTTATGTTTTGTTGCAAGCCAAACATGGTTGTTGCAGAGTTTTTCTTTTACAATTTAAGTGTCTCACATCCTCTTTCGACATCAACCACAGTCAGCGAGATGATAGGTGTCATGAAATATAGTTGGCATTATCTTCCTGAAGAGCTCATACAGTTTTGTTATAGCGTGGAAGGAGTTTCCAATATTTTTCAGATTTGTATTTGAGATTCTTAATTCACTATTTCATCATGAATCAGATTGATGTCTTGAAGTTTACAATCCAGCTGATTACTAGTGTTGGAAATTCATCTGTTGCACCTTCTTCGTCATCATCAAGTTGTGTTTCAAACGATGAGGTACTTGTTGTAGAAGATGTCACCGATGATTCATCTTTGATTTTAAAGGTACCAAGAAAGGTTGATATGTGGGATGAAATCCTAAGTGGTGTAGAGAAGGTGTTCGAAAGAGGTATTGATCAAGCTCGTGATGCTGTCTTTAAGTACTCAATTCAAAGTGGTTACAAATTTGATATTGTTAAGAGTGACAAAACACGCTACGCCGTGGTGTGCAAGTTCAAGAAATTACATAGTTGTCCTAGGAGGTTTCATGCGTCTCTCGTTTCCAAAAGTGATAGACACGTTTTTGTGTCTCAATTGTTCTCATACTTATATTATTTTTTTTCAATTTTTGTATTATATTATTATTTTTATTGTATTTGTAGGTATTTTTGAAGAATAAACTCTTGTGGGAAAATGGGCTTAAAAAGTTATAAAGACACCCAAAATTGATAAAGGCACCCAGAATTGATAAAGGCACCCGCGCAGTAGATAGGGACACCCCCTTCTTTTTCACGATTCAAACAACATTTCTAGCTGGAAATTTTCTCTTCTCTCAACAGATTATTTCTTTACATGATTTGGTGTTATCTTGCAAGAGTTAAGAAAATATACTCTTGCCTTTGTAATGGATAGTTGTATGAGAATTAAAACCTAAAAAGAATCTCGCAAAATTAGTTGATAACATCAATTCTCGGGATATATTGTTCGATCTTGTGTAATGAGGAGATACTATGCTCGTGTTTAAAAAGGAAACAAAATAAACAGAACCAGCGAGAAGAAGAAAATAAAATCAGAATCGAGCCTTGATAATGAAGTTGCATCGATAGAAGATTTTCCCGAGATTATTCTCTTTTAAAGAGAATTCTATGAGAATTAAAGGAGAAGATTTGGAGATGTTATGGGTATATAAAGGAGTGTCGAGGGTCACATAGGGAGTAGAGAGTTTAGGGAGATCTCAGGAGACGAAGAGGAGGCAGAGAAATCAATCCAGAAAAATTTGTTGTTGCTGCTGCATCTGGAACAAAGAATAGGCAACGGTTCTTTCAACCTCTCAACCACGGTTTCTTCATCTATTTGCAATGTATATCTTCAACTTTGTAACATTTATCTTCAGCTTTGCTCTGTAACAGTGAGTCTGTACCGCATATAAACGTTGCAAATTTATTGTTTTCTTTATTTTTCTCCCTTTTCATCATTTGTAAACACTTTGAGCCATGAACCATAATTTTGAGCAAGTGATTAATATGAGGAGCTAAACCCCATTTCTGAGGCGACGGAGGAAGCTATTTTTCCAAAAATTATGTGGTAATATTTATTAATAAATTTATGCAATTCTTTTATGATTATTTGTCTTGGTTAAAAATTGATTTAATGATTTTTATTAAACAATTGTGATTTCTTTTGATGGTACATGCTTGGCCTAGGTTTTTGATGTTCCATGCTTTCTTTATACAATTGTTATTTTGAAAATCTATTTGTTGCAATATTTTATAATCAAATTAAGCGTAAGAATTGCATAATTATAATTATTCAATTAAACCACTTTAAAAATTGGAAAATAGTGGAATCTTAGCCTCAGTTTTCTCTCAATCTTGTTATCAATTTTATTTGAGTTTTGTTATTTTTAGTCTTAGAAACTAGGTTTAGATCCAAATCTTCACAAGTCTTGAACGAACTTTTCTTACCACTATCACAAAACCATCAAAAAACAATGGTGTTTCTGAATGCAAGAGATATATCCCACAATATTCATGTGATTTATCTTGTTCAGATCTAGCCAAGGTTAGAATGAGGAAGTCGTTTTTGAAGAATATTCTAATAGATGATATAAAATCATCAACGAAGAAGAAGACTGTGGATGATGTGAAAGATTTGCTCCATAGAGAATATGGAGTTGAGCTTACATATAGTCAGGCATACCATGGTTTACAATTCAGCAAAAAATATCTTTAGGGTGATGACATTAATTCTTATTCAGACTTTATTTGGTATTCTGATGTTGTTAGACGTTACAATCCTGGAAGCGTCGTCAAGTTTGAGTATGACAGTGGAACGCGGCAGTTCCAAAGGTTTTTTACTTTTTTTAAAGCTTCCATCACTGGTTTTAATACTTATTGCTGTCCTATGCTAATTATCGATGCTACCTTTCTCACTGGGAAGTTCAAGGGGGGTCTAATGGTTGCTTGCGGCAAAATTGGTAACCAAGGTATGCATTTTTAATCATTTACTCTTTAATCGTATCAATTTATAATTTTTTTCTCTTTTTCTAAAATGGTAACCAATGCATGAATGTTTTACTCAGCAAAACTAGGCAAAGTACTAGGATTCATGTACTTGAACTGTATTCTAGTTTGTGGAACCAACTTGTTCCTGGATTCCATTTTTATGTTGTCACCATAATCTGATCTAACTTGTTCCCTGGTTCAGGGTTCAAGGGTATATGGTTTAGGGTTTCAGGGTGCAGGGCTCACAGGGTCCAGGGTCTGGGGTTTACCCTAAACCCTGAAACTCTGAACCCTGTTCCCAAGGTTGTTGGAACTAGTTTTCTTAGTGTCTACTTTGGTTGTTGACACCATATTCTGCAGCTAAATTGTTCCCTTGTTCAGGGTTCAAGGGTTTAGGGTTTCAGGGTGCAGGGCTCACAAGGTCCAGGGTTTACCCTGAACCCTTTAAACTCTGAACCTTGTTTCCAAGGTTGTTGACACTAGTTTACTTCATTTTATTCTGTTGTTAACACTAGTTTTTTTAGTGTCTACTTTGGTTGTTGACACCATAATCTGTAGCTAAATTGTACAATGGTTTTTGTTGTTGATATCATAATTTTTTGCTAACTTGTTTATCACTTATTTTAAGAAAAATTGTGCTTCGCTTTTTGTAGAGATCTATTCAGTTGCATTTGGAGTTGTCCCTTGTGAAAATGGTGAAAGTTGGTGTTGTTTCTTAAGCAAATTGAAGGAAATTGTCCATGAAGATTGTGAATTGACTATCATATCAGATCGTGGAACCGGTCTTTTGAAGTATGTTCCTGAGATCTTCCCAAATGCTTCGCATTCGTACGGCTTTTACCATATGAAAGGAAATATTCCTGTTCCAAAGGGCAAGAGTAGAGAAACCGCTGTCAAGTTATTCCAAGAGTGCTACAATGCATTAATAAAGGATAAATTTCTTACTGCTGCAATGAATATGAGCAACCTGAAATTGAAAACAGTTATTGATTGGATGGTAAAGATTCCATTGAAGAATTGGGATGCTCATGTATTTCCCCAAAAAAGGTATGGGGATAACACCTCAAATGTTGTTGAAAGCTTTAATAGTTTGATTAGGAATGACAAGTAGCTTCTAGCACTTGAGTTTGGTAGATGCTACTCGTGCTAAGTTAAAGAGAAGAACTACAAAAGGAAATTGGATTATAGTAAGTGGACTTACTCCGCGGATGCAAGCTAGGTTGAAAAAGAGGATAAACGACTGTCGTGTCTACAAAGTTTGAAGATCAAGTGAGAAGGTTTTCGGGGTTATTTATCCAACCGAAAAACATATGGTGGACTTGGATACTCAAACGCCAATTGCAATTGGTGACAGAAGCATAGTTTTCCTTGCACGCATTCGATGACAGCAATGTTGCAGATTGGAGAAGATGAACCATACAAGCACATTATCCCTTTTTATACTACCGAATTTTACATAGGTTTGTATTCTCGACCCATCTATCCAATTTTGGATTATGAAAAAACTCCTGAAGCAACACAAGATGGGTACGTGTTGCCTCCCAATGGTGGTCGAGCACAAGCAGGGAGACCACTTCTAAAAGGTACATGGGTGCTCATGAGAAAGTTCGAAAGAAGAGAAGATGTGGTTAGTGTGGCATGATTTTCTATCACAACCGTGCAACCCGTCGCAGAGCTCTATTGGATCCTCGTGCACCAATATTTCACAGGCAGTCAAATTGCAGGATGTATAACTTCTTGAAGAGAATGTTGTTCTGAAGTTTATGTTGGTTACAATCTTTTGAACTTCTTTAACACTATCTTGTGATATATTTTTTTTTAACCTGTGAACTTCTTTAAGACATACCTTTTTTTTATGTCTTTTGTTTTTTGGATTTGTTATGTTTTTAATGACATACATTTTAGTTTAGTTTTATGAGTATTTTTTTGTGTTTCTGCTAAGTATGTCAATTTGCAGGCTCCCGTTTTGTTTTGTTGTTCCAGGCTTTGGGATCAACTTCCATTGCTGACACCAAAATCTGGAATCTGTGTTCCTGGATTCCAGCTTTTCAGTGTCAACTTCCATTATTGACACGACATATTGGTGTCAACTTTGGTTGTTGACATCAGGCTTTGGGATCAACTTCCATTGTTGACACCAAAATCTGGAATCTTTGTTTATATATTCCATCTTTTCAGTGTCAACTTCCATTATTGACACTAAAATATGGAATCTGTGTTCCTGGATTCCAGCTTTTCAGTGTCAATTTCCACTTTTGACACGACATACTGGTGTCAACTTTGGTTGTTGACACTAAATTTGTTTTTTTTTTGCAAGGATCCATTTATAATTTTAAGTCATCTCCATTTTAGCTATATACCTGCAATATTTTTATACCCTAATAAACAAATAATCTATTCATTCATGATAAATAACAATAACAATTAAGTAATAATATGTCAATAACTCTAAAAGTAGTTTTCAGACTTACATTAACATGTTTACACTAAGATCAGATTTTTTTTTCAGACCTACATTAAATATGTTTTAGTACCATGAACAGACTTACAAATCATAATATGTTAAATACTATTTGTAGACCTACATTAGTTAAGGTTTTCAACTGAGTCTGGCAATGCAATTATCTCTTGAACGTTTTCAACTGAGTCTGGCAATGCAATTATCTCTTGAACCAATACAGATTCGACAACTTGTTGAACATCTTTTTCTTGGTGTTCATCTTCTTGCTTCCATGCACCAAGTTCTCCCAAGATTCTCATAGCCATCTTCACACGCTTCTTTGCATCTTCTCATGTATGTTAGGGATCTCAACTAGGCATTCACAGTTACCATGCTTTACCAAGGTCTTCAAGTACACATGCATTGCATAGTCAACTCCTTCTTATTGTGGTACTATGTAGTTCTCAAACTTGCTGATACTTCTTCACCTGTATGAGATCTTTGTGTCCCATTTGATTCAGCATTTCAGTAATTGGTTTTATCAATATAAGATATTGCATGTTATATCCTCCATTGTGCAAAGTTGATTTGTACACTTGCCATTTTCTTCTTATCATCCCAAGCACCATCCAATGGTATTGATTTCCTTTCCTATTAGTCAAGCACATTGGTATTATGAGAAAGGTCTCATCAATATTCACAATATCCACATTGTACTGCTCCTTTAACCTTTTTGCAACCCCATATTTCTCTACTTTGCTTGCATCTGCAGTGGCTACAGCTTGTCTAAAAAATTTCTGCATAATTTTGTTATAGTTTTTAGCATCAATATTTTCAATTGTTTTGTTTGTCATTATAATTCATTAAAAACAAAAAGGTTTTCGTTACTTACGTAATCATTTGTTGACAAAATCAAGTGCTTCTTGTATCTCTGTTCATTCGGGTTTTCTATCTTCTAGTGCAGAATGTTGACGTAGTAACCAATAATCTCTCCATTAATATTCTTGTTATCCATCAGACTCTGGATATACCTTCCGTTGATGCTTGTTTACGATAAACAGTTGCAGTAATAACAACTATAAGAAGTTGTGCTGCATTTTCAAAAAACAAAAAATCTTAAATGAAATGTATTTTTCATGAAATAATCTAATACAAAGTTGAACTGCAACCTACATTACAATCTTTTTTTTCCAGATTTTATGGGATCAACTTTGATTGTTGACACCAGTTTATGGTGTCAACTTCTATTGTTGATCCCTTAATGTTAAGTCTATGTTTCTTTTGGATTACAGTTTTGGTGTCAAATTCCACTGTTGATATCAGTTTTTAGAAGTAAACTTTGTTTGTTTACACTAAAAAATAAATTTTATGTGAAGTGAGTTACTTACCATTCTGTCGCATTCTCAAAGAATGGCCGAAGGATTTTTTTATCTTCCCCACTGCATGATTTCCACAGTGATAGTTTTTCTGGGCGCTTCAGCTTTTCTGGTTCTGCTGGTGTGACGTCAATGTAGTTCTCGAGATCAACTATATCAACAGTTTTTGCTTTTTTATTTGCTCATTTCCTTCCCTTCCCTTTTTTGCTTTTTTTTTTTTATATTTACCTTCAGTTGTGTAGTCGTAAAGATTAGATGGCCTCTTCCTTGATCTTGTTGTATACTTCATACCCTTTTCAATAGAACCCGTCATATGGTCCTTCAGTTCTTATTGGCTCTGTGATTCTTCTATACTGACCAACTGTATCTCAGAATCTTCCTCTTCGGTTGGCCCATCAATGGAATCTATTTGGTATATTTCTTTCAACCCTTTTCTACATTCTTCTTCTGTTGCAGTTACAGAAAGATCCAAGTCCATTTCTTCTTCTGCTGGAGGTGTTGGAGTTGTATTTAATGCTAATGTTATCAAATTGAAAGTTGGGGTAGTACCTGAGGACACATACCCAGATGTATTTGGATGCATTACTATAAGAGAAGGAGTTGTATAAATTAACGTATCTCCCGTCAATTGCAACATCTTCTTCATATCATCTTCTACAACAACATGATTCTTCTCTTGTGCCAATGTAATAGTTTGGTCAATACATATGATGATTGAATCAATCTGTACTGTAAATTGGTTGTTTGTTTCACCATCATCTATTGCAACATGGTATCCCTCCCTCCAAGAGTTTAAACAAAGACTTTTCTCGGGTTTATTCTTCCTCTTTCCGCAATCATAGCCTTTCTGCCAAGACCTTTCTTGAGTTCCCAAATCATTTGGACTTTCCTCTGTCAGCAACTCGGTCATTTCATTTCCTTATGGTGGTTGTCCACTACTCTCACTTTCCTCATTCATCGAATCTTTGACTTCAGTGTCAAAATTCATTTTATTTCCTTCTGTTAGTGGATCGTCCCCTTGAAACTGCAACTCACTTTCATTATCTTTTGTAGATGGCTCTTCCACTAATTTCTTTGCTGACTCTTCGACAATTTTTGAGTCTTCGGCAGCATCCCCTTTTCTAGATGATTCTCCCATTGGATTCGTATCTGACTCTCTGGCATTTGCTGAGTCTTTTGCACTTTCTACTTCTTTTCTTGTATTTGATTCTTTTATCTTCCTTTCCTTTTCCTCCCATTCCTTCAATAGGTTATCAATTACTGCAATTTCCTTCAAGTCTTCAGGTTCCATTGACATGATGTGTTTGTTCTTCTCAACCGGATTTCTCAAGAATATCGTGTTGTTGAAAAACATGGTTCTTTGATTCTTTCTCTCGTACAAGTACGTGATTTCTTGCTTTTCACAATGAAGTAATATATGCTCTTCTAATATTTCTTTGTTCTTCTTCTTCTCCTTTTCCAATTTCCTTGCTGGTGATGCTAGGTCAATTAAATGTTTTTCTTCTTCTGTGGTTCATCTATATAATCTAGATAAAAATGCAAACAATTGCACACTGTAGTAAGCAAAATATAGTACTAATATGGTGTCAAATTTGGTTGTTGACATAGTTTTATGGTATCAACTTTCATTGTTGACACCAAAAAACTGTAATCCATAGGTTCCCAGATCTTCAGTTTGTGTCAACTTTAGCTGTTGACACAGTTTTATGGTATCAACTTCCATTGTTGACACCAAAAAATGTAATCTACAGGTTTCTGGATCTTTCAGTTTGTGTCAACTTCGGTTGTTGATACAGTTTTATGGTATTAACTTCCATTGTTGACACCAACACCAAAAAATATAATCTACATGTTTCTGGATCTTTCAGTTTGTGTCAACTTCGGTTGTTGACACAGTTTTATGGTATCAACTTCCATTGTTGACACCAAAAAACTGTAATCCACAGGTTCCTGGATCTTCAGTTTTTGTCAACTTTGGTTATTAACACATGTTTATAGTATCAACTTCCATTGTTGACACCAAAAAATTAAAACAAATTTTTGTTTTTACCATGCTATCGTACATTGATATGTATCTAACACACCTGTAATGTTTAATAGTAACATTCATTCATTTAAGCATATTTATAAAGCAATCTACTATCATGTTGTACCAATTTATTATCGCAGATTTATCAACAATAAAGAGCAAAAACTAGTTTACCTTGTTTGTGAACCACTTCATGTTGATGCTCTTTCCCTCGACTTTTTTGCCAAAATATTTTGTAAGCTGATTGCACAGTGTTGTTTGGTTCTATCTGACGTATCTCGGATTTGATGTTTTAAATTTTTACCTCTTTTCGATGTTGCCTTTCGTATGTTCGCAGAACCAATACTGCAAATAGAGAAACACAGAGTTTAGTATTCTTTCACAAAATAAACAGGTTGCTTTGTTCAAATTTTCATAAATAAACAAGTTTTCTCTTACCAGTAGAAGAGGTTTGCAACCAATAACACTTCCATTCTTTTCTTTTTGGTTTTTGATCTTCTTCATGAGATAGTTCACAATGTGGTCTGGCCACAAAACCTGATCCATGAGGAAGATGTGCGGCAGCCACTTCCTTGCAAAGCTTGATGCTCCCAAATATGTGAAGAAAAGTATGGTTGATAGGTGCATTATTTGCACTATTTGGATACTATAATTCATTGATTTCTTATTAGTTTTCATATCATTATGTTTTGATTTTGTTTGTTTATGAGTTTCTTAGGAGTTTTGAAGTATATTCAACCAAAGAAGAGGAAAGAAGTTCATTCCGGCATAAAAATAAGAGGTTAAAGGATGGAAACACAACTTTGAAACAATAGTTCCAAGAAGATTTACGGTTGGGAAAGTACCCCAAAACCCAACCGTAAAAGAAGTTGATTTTGAAGGAAAATTCCAGAAAGATTTACGGTTGGGTCTAGACTCTCAAACCCAACCGTAAAATTGGTTGAAAAATCATGAAGATTTTGTCACTTCCATCTTGTAGAGAATTGAAAGATGAACCCAAAAAGAATGAAGTCAATCGGACACCGGATGAGGGAGATATGATCAAAATAGTGAAGTACAAAAATGTATCCATGAGAAATTACGGTTGGGTTTCTTGGCTCGAACCCAAGTGTAAACCTGGGGAAGTTTGGAACGAATTTTTGTGACAGAGTTACGGTTGGGTTTCTTGGCTCGAACCCAACCGTAAAACTGGGTGTTTTTGGGTGATATTTTTGTGCCAGAGTTACAGTTGGGTTATTGGCTCGAACCCAACCGTAAAAGGGGGAGTTTTGGCACGTGTGTGGGTTTCTAAAAAATGGAAAACATGGTCCCGGAAGCATTAAAAACCTAGATTTCGTGGATACTATATAAAGAGACATCCAATACATTAAGAAGACATCTTTTACACTTGAAGAACACAAGGAGAACGGCTTGGAGAGCAATTGATCATCACAATACCGAGGGTTTGCTTTACTTGCTTTCTTGTTTATTTTCCATGGATTTTGAGAAATCCATGATGAACTAAACCTTTCTTATTGGTTAGGGATGTAGTACTAAGTTGGAAAACATGTTTATCAATTGAATGACTCATTCTCATATGTTCATAATCTCTTCAACATCGCTCATGTTCTACCGTTTATAATTCCTTGTATGATAGATTGCTTGTTTGTTTAAGTCGCGAAGTAGATGAGCATGCATGTACATGTACAACTAAACTAGGGTTTGAGATCCGGAATTGTCAAAATACCCTTGTTACAAGTAGTATAACATAGTTGTTAACGACGGGATGTTGCCATGAAATTATGTGTAGAAGCGTGACCTAGGTTAAATCTGAGTGGCTCTTGTTCCGGGTTGCTTAGAATAACCTCAACTCACATATAACATTGCTTTCATTTGGTTAAACTTGAGTGGCTCTTACGCCAAGTTATTCGGTGAAAAGGATTCAAAGAGTGGCTCTTGCGCCTTTGATGATAATAGGAGTTTTGACGGAGTAATCCTGCGATAGGATGCTTTAGGGTTATTGATATTGAGTGCATGAATATTGAGTATGATTTGGTTGATAACATGTTGGAAGATGGAAGGTGATTTCTCTAACCAATGTTCATTATCTCTAATATTCGTTTTAATCTTTTTGCTTTAATATAATTTAGTTATAATCACAACCAAAAACCCCCTGTTTACATAAGTAATCGAAAGTAATTAACAATCACTTGCCTCTTTGTGGGAACGAACTTGTTCTTATTACTATAATCTAATCTATATTAGTGAAGTAAGAACTTGAATTATTTTGGTTGGCTGACGACACGACCCAATTTTGGCGCCGCTGCCGGGGAGGCATAGCGGATTTTTATTTGTTTTTGGTTTTTGGTTTCTTTTTATGTTTGTTTTTTTTATTTCTGATTTTTTTTTATAAACTTGTTTTGAGAATCTTGTTTCAGGTACTTGTATTCCATGTACAGTGCACAAGATCAAGCTTATAATGGTAATCAATTTGGTTTTCAATCTCAACCCTATGACAATTTCCAACCGTACGGGGAGTATAATCACAACCAACCCTTTAGTTATGACCAATATTCCACGTACCCTTTTAATTATTCTCATACATGCCAACCTCCTTATAGTAGGTATGTAAGTGAACAATTACAAGGAGGGGAGGATAATTATGCTTGTGATGGTTTATCTAAATCTACCCTTGATCGTAATAATGATCATTCGCCTATTCAACGGGAGGAGACAAGGTTTAGAAACTATACCACAAGTAATGATGTAAGACTATTAAGTTTGAGAGAACTTGATAGAAGGTTTGAGCAATTGATAGATGAAGGGGCACCAGGTGCAGAAATTTCAGCAGCTAAAAGATTTTTGAGAAAGAACGTGAGCGACGTTATTCTATGGGATACGATGATGATTTTGAACCTTTCCGAAAATCCTTACACCAGTGATGACGTTATTCCAACTTCGAATCGGATTTTTGATGATAATTGTGTAGTTAACTCAACTCTTGATCTTAATAGTGATCATTCACCCATTCAAAGGGAAGAGTCGTGTTTAAGAGATTCTACTGTAGTTAATAGTAGAAAGCCTGTGAATACCATAAAACTTGCTCAAAAACTATACAAATTGGAAGATGACGGAGCCCCGGAAGAGCTTCTCGAAGAAATTAGTAGGACCATTCGTATGGAATTGAAACAACGTTCTGACAAAGGTTGGGAAACCGATGAAGATTCTTATTACGGTGAATCTGAAAACGAAGAGGAGTATGTTGAGAATGAAACCGAATTGAGCAATAGTGTGGAAGACCCAATTGAACTTTCCAAGGATGATATTGATAATGTTGATGCCGAGATTCTTGTTGAGGCAGAAACTAATGAAGAACAGTTAAAAAGTTTGATAAAGGACCACAATATACAAGAAGTAAGTAATTCATTACAAATTTTTGAAAAAGATAAGGATCCCATAATTCAAGAGACTTTAGAATGTTTGACTGAACCTTTGCTTATTGATCCTTTTCCTTTACCTTGTTTTGGCTTGAATGTATGTGCTTCGAAAGTACTATTGAATTATTTTGCTTCTAAATATCCGTTGTTGGAAATATTTGATTCTCATACTATGCAGGTTAGCAAAGAGGAGTCTATAGAGGTTCCCGAATTCTATGTTCTTTATCCACTTCCGAGTGTAGAAAAGACTAAGTATGGGGGAAACTTCTATCGAGTTATAACTTCACTATTATTTTCTTGTACTAATGTTTTTGTGAAGTTAATATTTGCAATGCAGATTGTTCTATGGGTGGATCCCCATATTTTCAGATTGTTGGTCCATGGATGACCAAAAAGTCGGGCTGAAGACGTTAAACTAAGCGCTAAATGGGAGGCAACCCATTGGTTTTGTATTTCCATCTTCTTCTTTTGCTTTTTATTAGTTCTTCATATCATGTTAGGATTTCCCATCTTGATTTTACATTGGAGGAATCAATTTACATTGAGGACAATGTAAAGTTTAAGTGTGGGGGAGTAGTTAAGCATATACAGTTTTTAGGTAGGATTTTAAAACTTTTGTACATATTTGCATGAAAACCTTCAACTTTTAGATATTTTAGAGTCATTTAGTATACTTCTAGCTACGTTTACATACGGAGTTCTAACCAAAACAAATGAATTTAGAAGTATTAGAGAACTATATTCGGAGTGCTTAGTTGTTGAGAGGCTAGAGCTGACAAAAATGGACTTAAACTGCCAGTAGAGAATACAATATTAGAGTTATTGATCATTCAATACCCATGAGTGAGGCACCAAACCTTCAATTTTCCGTTTAGAGTGTGTCATCTGTGCAAACTCTGGGTAGAATGATGATCTACCTAACCTCGCACCAATTTCAGCATTACTTTTTGATCTCTTGAGTGCTATTTCTATCAATCATGAGGGTGTTATCATAATTGCTAACTCTATCTTGTAGTCCTGTTTGTAGTTGGCATCATTCTCTCGACAACAACAGGTCCATAGAAACATATCATAATTAACAAGCGGAACATCAAAAATTTGAAGGAAAATTGAAGAAATTTAAGGTTTACAAGCAACCGTTCAAGAAAGAACAAATATTTTATATAAATGTTGAAGACTTATGTACAAGAGCGAATGAAATCAAAAGATGTGAGTTAGTGAAGTTCATGATATCAAGGTAATACATGTTGTGAAGAATCAAGTGGTAAAGTCTTTATCACACGGCCATAGTAGTTTCATTATTTACATTTCATTCATAAAAAAAAAAAAGAAGAAAGAAGATTATCATTGCTTTAGTGTATATTTGTTATTGGTATTCAATCAATAAGGCCGATGGGAAGAAGAAATCTATAGAGAAGTTTCAAACAACAAAAATTTTAGGAAAAGAGTTACAAAGTGTCAAGGTTCTACGAAGTCAAGAGTTCATCATTAACAGTTGAAGACCGAAGACGTTTCAATTGGATGCTGTGAGAGTGGTGCTGATTGCCGATCGGATGAGAAGGTAAGTAAGCATTCCCATCCTCGCATAGTGGTTTATTTCCTTTATTAGAGGTCACTAGAAAAATAAAAAAGGGTTCTTTTTTGTCCCACGTTCTATGGGATAACATCTTCATATGATTCGGAAGGTTACCTTTCCTTCCTACCATTCAACGTGTGTAGGATTTCTATCTTCATTCCTGCCTGCACACATGTGAGAACCATAAAGTGCGTCTTTTGAGTGTCAAATTCATAAAATCTTGTTGGTAAGGCAGATATATTCGGTCACTCTCGAACCTGGATCCTTTCACATGGTGGTTTTTTCCTAACTCAAGGGTTAAGCATGAGAAAAATGTTCTTTATACTTCTAACTTCTTATTGTTAGTGTGCAGAAACTTTATGCCTTCGTAGCTCTTTGGATGCATGTGCTATTGAATGTTTTGAAGTTGGAAATTAGGTTTTGTGGGTATACCTCTTGTAAACCCTCACGAGACTATAACTCGTCCACTAGGGACACATAGGGGCTTAAAGGCTTGTTACACATGCTAAGTGTAACCATATCCTCAACGAAATGGAGTTGTTGTAGTTTAGGTTAGTTTAGATTTGTAGTTTGCTCGAGGACTAGCAAAAGGCAAGTGTGGGGGAATTTGATAGGTGCATTATTTTTACTATTTGGATACTCTAATTCATTGATTTCTTGTTAGTTTTCATATCATTATGCTTTGATTTTATTTGTTTATGAGTTTCTTAGGAGTTTTGAAGTATATTCAACCAAAGAAGAGGAAAGGAGTTCATTCCGGCATAAACAGAAGAGGTTAAAGGATGGAAACACAACTTTGAAACAAGAGTTCCAGGAAGATTTACGGTTGGGAAAGTACCCCAAAACCCAACCGTAAAAGAAGTTGATTTTAAAGGAAAATTCCAGAAAGATTTACGGTTGGGTCTAGACTCTCAAACCCAACCGTAAAATTGGTTAAAAAATCATGAAGATTTTGTCACTTCCATCTTGTAGATAATTGAAAGACAAAGGCAACCCAAAAATAATGAGGTGAATCGGACATCGGATGAGGGAGATATGATCAAAATAGTGAAGTACAAAAAGTATCCAGGAGGAATTACAGTTGGGTTTCTTGGCTCGAACCCAACCGTAAACCTGGGGAAGTTTGGAGCGAATTTTTGTGACAGAGTTACGGTTGGGTTTCTTGGCTCAAACCCAACCGTAAAACTGGGTGTTTTTGGGTGATATTTTTATGCCAGAGTTACGGTTTGGTTATTAGCTCGAACCCAACCGTAAAAGGGGGAGTTCTGGCACGTGTGTGGGCTTCTAAAACATGGAAAACATGGTCCCGGAGGCATTAAAAACCTAGATTTCGTGGATACTATATAAAGAGACATCCAAGGCATTAAGAAGACATCTTTACACTTGAAGAACACAAGGAGAACGGCTCGGAGAGCAATTGATCATCACAATACCGAGGGTTTGCTTTACTTGCTT
>JAJJMC010005899.1:1695062-1720133 GCA_023531435.1 Papaver californicum
GCTGAGAGAGGTTTGAGCAACCAATTTATTTTGTTGTTGCTACGAGTTGGTGCCTCAAAGTGAATATCTACATGTTCATTATTTTAGTTGCTATAAATTACTTGAATAAAGGATCTAGCGATTTAGTGTATTTTTTTCGTTGCTAAATAATAGTGGACACATGTTTATTGCCGCCAAAAATTTTGGCAGTTGCAATTTTAGACGTTTAAACTATTTAAGCGACTAAATTTCCGAGCTCTTGCTTAGATTTTAGACGCTTAAACCCGTTTTTCTTGTAGTGTATCTATGGTGGTAGCATCTATAGTAGAGAAAACAAGGCTTCAAATAGCTTTAGATTATGGATTGATTGACATGGCTCAAGCAACAGTCCCTATATCTGGTGGTTGGTTCCTCAGTACATACTGCAGCATACTGCTGATATATTCGCAATAATTGGTATGCAAGAGTTCTTTTATGATCAAGTGCCAAATGAGTTAAGAAGTGTCGGCCTCGGTCTTTACTCGAGCATCTTTAATATGGGGCATTTTCTTAGTGGATTTTTAATCTCCATACTAGATAAGGTAACTAGTGGAAGTGGACGACATAGTTGGTTTTCAGACAACCTCAACCGAGCGCACATCGACTTCTTCTATTGGCTTCTTGCAGGACTTAGTGCATTCGAATTGATTGGTTTCATATATATTTCAAAGTCATATATCTACAAGAGGTAAGCTGCAAGTGCAAGAGGTGTTTTGCAGACACGGTAAACTGAAACGATAATTTCGCAAACTATTGACTGTCTTTATTTATTTTTTTACTTATAAACTATCGTCTGTCTGTAAGCATTCTGTTTATAATCGTTTAAACAAAATTGTAAGTGGTGTAATCTTCAACCGTTCCCGAGCATTAATCTGTCTGTAACTGTCTTCAGTCATCGATTACAAGATATGTCCATGATAGAAATTCTGTTGTAGTTGAACTTCAAATGTAAGCCTAGAATCAACAAGAATACTAACCCTGTAAGGACATTGTTTAAATTGAATACGATAAACCTTGTATTTCTGTTGTCACAACTGATAACTCATGGGGTACAAGAGTAGACTTCAATGTTTTACTTGGTCCCCTAAATACATTATAAATGTGTGCATTAGTACCTATACCTCACTTAGAAGCTCATGTATTATACAAATACGACTTCGAAAAATACATGTAGGCTGCGAACTCGATTATGCCAAATCCAGAAAGAAGCCAGTAGTAGTAATCAAGATGAGCCCGATTAAGGTTGTTAGAAAACCAACTATCTTGACCACTCCCACCGGTTACATTTTCAATAGTAGAGATGAGGAATCCACTAAGGAAGTGCCCAATACCGAAAATGCTCAAGTATAGGGAGAGACCAACACTCCTCAACCCGTCCGGCACTTGATCGTAAAAGAATTCTTGTAGACCAACCATTGTGAAAACATCAGAAATTCCAAACAAAACATATTGAGGGGCCAACCACCATACACTCATGGGAATCGTTGCTTTTGGCATGTCGATCAACCCAAAATCAACAGCAGTTTGAAGCCTTTTCTTCTCAATTATAGCTGCAACAACCATTGAGACCACAGATATAAACATCCCACATCCAATTCTCTGAAGCATTGTTATCCCAGATGGCTTTCCGGTTACAACTCTTCCAATAGGAACCAAGACACGATCATATATAGGAATGAAGAGAACAATTGATAAGCTAATAAGGGTTTGAAGTGATGCAGCTGGTATTTCGAAGTTTGGTCCTATTGATCTATCCATGGTTCTACCTTGCTTGGTGAAGAAGGTTGCGGATTGTGCAAACACCACTGCGTACATTAAACATGCAATCCATATGGGAACTAACCGCAGTACTACCTTGGCTTCTTCCACTTGTGTGATGCTACATACATTTTGATCACAACCAGAGTCACCTATTGTGGTAATTAGAGCTTTATCAAGGAACCTGCACAATAAACACAACAGCTAATTTAATTGCTATAATTTGCCAGAAAAACTTGTGTATGTATAAAATTTTGGAAGTCTTGACAAGAAAAATCAAAGTTTTTTAATAGTACATCATTTTTCTAATTGCTCGGAAAATAGGAGCTGAGTACTAGAGAGACAGGAAGAGTTACTGTTTCAACAACTGTTCCGATAATAACGTGAAAGATACTTGTACCGGTTGCAAAGCCCGAAAAAGTTTTAAAGCAATGTTCATGTAAGGTCACCACTGGGGGATCAATCAAGCTTGAAGTTTTCGTGAGAATGTTCACTGCATTATTTAAACTCCATCCTCACCAAAAATCAACACACTCCAGCATCACCTAAAATGATCCATTAGTATTTACCTTACCTGAATTGGTGAGAACCAACACGATTCAATGTCATTTGGTACCCTTCCTCTTCAAAGGCAGGAGTAGTAAGTCTCCAATTCCTTGCAGCTACTACAAACACTTGACCAATTCTCACAAGAGGGCTTCTCTTATCATCTGTAAAACTATACCGATAACTCTTCATTCCAAGCAAGAAAATAACAAGTGCTATTGCCATAGAAATCAAAGGAATCCCAAAACCAAGAACCCAGTTTAAGTTATCCTGAATGTAATTCAAAAATGAAAGTGAAATGGCCGTACCACCATAAACTCCAAAGCACCACCAATTAAAGAAGGAACTCTTAGATTTAAATTCTTCAGGGTCATGCCTATCAAATTGATCAGCTCCAAAAGCTTGAACACATGGTTTATGCCCACCTTGAGCAATTGCCACTAAATAGAGAGATGAAAAGAAGAAAATCACTTGTAAAGTAGACGAAGAACATGATATATCGTTCTTGCAATCTGTTAAACTTACTAATGAAGCCGATATTGTCAACAATCCAAGCCCCTGCAAACCCATCCAACTTAATTAAACTTCTAAGGATTTCAATATTCCAGTTTTACAACTACAATCATTCAACTAAAGGTCGGGTTTGCATAACCGACAAGCCATTCGTTTGGGCTGAAATTTAATTATGACAGAAATGGATTCAGATATCAGAAACTTCCAAGGAAAAAAAATCTCAGAAAATTTGAGAGTTGAATTTACCAGTAGGTAAAGGAGAGAAGAGAAGAGAATTGTGCGAAACCTCCCGAGATATGAATCAGCAATAAAAGCCCCAAGTAAGGGAAGTAATGAAGCAACACCAGACCAAATATTAACATTCTCAGCAGCAACAACAGTTGATTGATGAAGTGGACCAGTTAGATATGTTATCAGATTTGATGAAATACCATAATAAGCAAATCTTTCAGCAATTTCAACACCAATTATAAATGAAGCTGATTTCCATCCACCATATTTTGATCTATTTATTACTTTCTCTCCTTTGTAATTTACTACACCTTCTATCACATTTGATCTCTCTTCAAGTAATGGAACTTCAGTTCTAGACTCAATGCCATCTTCTTCTACAGTTGAGATCGCCATTAATCATTTGATATTTTTGTTTTGTCTATGAATGAAGCTCTAGTTTTTTGGCTATCTCAAAACCAGTTATACAGATTTAGGGATTTTTTTTATGTTTCTGAAAATGTTTGTTTTATTAAGTCAACGTCTAAAGAAAACCTGCCAAGTCTAAGATGAAGAAAAGTTGGAAACTGGGTCGTGTCCAAGCCTGCCTCCAGGGCACAAGCTTATGTGCCCAAAATAATAGTCCAGCTTATGAACCAAGCTTATGTGGCACTGGGTGGTTGGATTACATCCGGGATCCACCATTTTATCGAGGGGAATTTTTATTCTAGCCTAATTCTTTTTTTTACGTATCAAAAACCCATCAACAAGATTCTATATACAAAAAACTTATAATTATGTGTAGTAGCTCAAAATTTTTTTTTATCACAAACCCACAATTAAGATATATGAAAAATCCATATGTAGTTACACTATTTTTACTAATCTAACTTTTAACTAATTAATAACATTATTTCCGGTATCTAGATTTTTTTTAAAAAAATAGCATAGTTGGTCGTGAAAATAATCAAATACCAAAAGTACAAGTAAATTCCCATAATCACTGTTTCTTTGTTTATCATGTCACTCTTTATCTTCTCATTTATTCATTTTGTTCTTCTTCGTTTAGCTAAAAGAAACACTGAGTTTTACAATTTTCATCGTTTTCCATTTGTTGAAACAAAAAAAATTATCACCTTGATCATCCTTTTCAGTAAAAAAAATTTCTTAACATTTTAAGATTTGTTTAATTTTTAAAGAAGTTGTTTTTATCTGGTCAAATATATGGTTTGTTGCCAGTTGATGTTGTACTATATATTTAAGGGAAAATGATCTTTCAACCACTAACATACAGTTGAAAGATAATTAGGGTTGTCCAAATCACCACATACATTTTTGATTTGTGTGATTTTTATTTTTTTTTCATAGGTTTGTTCTAATCATACATACACTGATTTCTTCCTTTTGTAAGTGAACGCTTTTCTTGACTGCGTTAGACTACATTCAATTCGTCGTTTTTAAGTGTAATTCTCTTAACTAAAAGGTATTCGGTTCCTAAACGTATACATGTTTGATTTTTAATCTTTGCTTGTTGATAATATTTGGGTGATAATTTCTTAACTCAATTTTACACTATATGACAGAAAAAAATATTTGATTTATATGATATTTTTAATAGGTTTGTTTTAATTATTCACACACTGATTTTGATTGTTCTAATCATATAGTACATGTTTATTGATTGGAAAAGTCATTTGTGATTTTTAATCTTTTCTCGTTGGTAACATTTGGATGATAATTTTTTAACTCAATTTTACACTGTGTGACAGTAAAAATCAGTTGAACCTAGATTGCTAATTTTGCTGACAGTTAAGATTTGTTGTTTTCTAATTATTGCTTTGTTCTCAACTGAACCTGGATTGCTAATATTTTTTTCTTAAACATGGACATGAAAATGGATTATTCTTTGCGAAGAGAGAATAATAGCACGATGGAAATACTTTGTGATCGGGAGGTTGATTCTAATGAAACTAGTTCCGACGAGGATATTGACAAAGTGCCGAAATGGATTATTCTTTGCGAAGAGGGAATAATAGCACGATTGAAATACTTGTGATCGGGAGGTTGATTCTAATGAAACTAGTGTTGGAAATAAAAATGGTTTAATGCTAAAATTAAGATTTTATTACTTAAAATAATTTTGTTACTATAATTAACTTGATGGGTGCTAGGATCACTAGTCCAAACTTGGGTGGAATTATAGCCATCCATTTTCACTTCTTAGTGAATGAGAAACCTTTGGTTGTCCCACATTGGGCAAACCAAGGAGGAAGTTCATGCATATTACCACAAACGTTCTATATAAGGAAAAGAACTAGTAGATTGGATATGGACTTGAGAAATGGACTAGTGGGCAAATGCATACATGTGAGGTGCTTCGGTGCGAAGCACCGCAGGTCGCGGGCTTGCGGGCTTGCGGAGCTTGCGTGTGTTTTGGCGCGAGCCTTGGGGACCCTTGGCGTGACCATTGGCGTGTGCCTGCGAGTGCACACGTGTACCCATCAACTATTCAACTGGTTCATTTTAAAAATAAATATTTTACCGTTTTGAATTAAATGAAAAATAAAATCATAAATATTTTTTGATTAAAAATCTTAACGTTTTGTTTTAATGGGGATTTAATATTTCAAATTAAATTTTTTCACCGTTTTTAAAACTCAAAAGATTACTTCTCCAATAAAAGAACAACAATGCTAAGGTTTTCGTTTACCCCAGTCGCAGCCACTGTCCTGACGACTTTTCACCATCTTCCTGCTTTGTTTTGCGCACTAGCTTTACATTCTTATTATTCATCTTCTGTTAAGTTCACAACGGGCCAACGAGCTTTGCTAGCTAGGTTGGTATCAGGTGATTTTATCTTGAATTCAAATTTATCACTTAAAAGGTATAGCAACATCTTCCTGAAGGTGTACCTGGCAAATATTGAGTTAAGGGCAGTATGTTGAACAGGCGACTTCACCTCTCTGTGCTTGAGTGTGTGTGCTGTTTAATTCTAACCCTCCCTTAATCATCTTCAAGTTCTCTGTTGTTTGTGTTTCTCTGTTACAGGAAGATTATTAGCCAACAATCTTAACTCAATATCTGTGCAATCAACGAATCTTCTGTAACCATGGCAAAGTCTGATGTTGAGAGACCTCAGAAGTTTTCTGGTAAGGATTTTAAGAGATGGAAATCGAAGATGCTCTTTTTCCTGAGTTTCCACATGCTTGATGGAGTACTGTTGAAACCGTATGACAAAGCTCTGGATACTCCTGAATCATCCAAGGAAAAAGATACTTGGACGAGAAATAATTATTTAGCAAAAAATCATATTTTGAATTGCCTTGAAGACTCTCTGTATGATTTTTACAATGCTAAGGATGATTTTTCTGCTCACAATTTATGGTCTGCACTGCAAGAAAAATATGAAGCAGAAACTGCAGGAAGTAAAAAGTTTCTGGTTGCACGTTTTTTACAATACAAGATGCTGAATGAAAAATCTGTGGTTGACCAGTTTCTGGAGTTGCAGAAAATTATTAATGAAATCATTGCTGAAGGTATGACTATTTCTAAGACCTTTCAAGTTTCTGCTGTGATTGAAAAATTACCAAGTTCATGGGCCGAATACAAGAGAAGACTAAGGCATGAAACTGGTGAGATTACTATGATAGAACTGGGAAAGAAAATACAAGTTGAAGAGTTGCTGTGCTCAAAGAACAAGAATGTCTCTTCTGCAAGAGACATGTCAAACAAAGCTCATGTGATCGAACACAAGTTTGCTTCACTCATTCTGGACCACAACAAGCGCAAGCCTGGCCCTCAAGGAAAAGGTAAATTTCAAAAACCAAAGTCTGTTATTGGTAAGATTAAGGGAGCTTGTTATGTCTGTGGTGTGTCTGGCCATATGGCAATGCATTGTAGAAAACGCAAAGATGCGAATTTTAAGAAACAAAATGTAAACCTAGCTGAAAGTAGTAAAAATGAATTTTCTGGCACGGTGTCTGAGGTGAATTTAGTTACCAATGTGAGGGACTGGTGGGTAGACTCTGGAGCTACCAAACATGTCTGCGGAAGCAAGGATATGTTCACCTCCTACCAGACAGTAGGAGAGGGAGAAAAACTCTATATGGGTAATTCTTCTGCAGCACAAGTTGCAGGAAAAGGAAAGGTTTCGCTGAAGCTCTCTTCTGGGAAAATCCTCACATTGAATGAAGTGTTACATGTACCAGACATCTGCAAGAATCTCGTTTCAAGTGGTGTGCTAGATGACAAGGGATTTAAAATTATTTTTGAGTCTGGAAAAGTGATTATCACTAAGGCTAGGGACTTTGTGGGAAAGGGCTATAAGGCTGAGGGCCTTTACAAATTATCTGTAATCTCTACTGAAATTAATAAAGTTGATTCTTCTTATGTTGTTGTCTCATTGAATATCTGGCATGGTAGACTTGGTCATGTAAATTATAATTCAATGAACAAATTGGCAAAATCTGGATGCATTCCAAAATTAAATTTGGAATATGAACATAAATGTGAAGTTTGTCCACAGAGTTTCTAATCCCTTAGAGTTAATTCACACTGACTTAGTTGATATGAAATCAATCCAAACCAGAGGTGGAAAAAAATGGTTTGTTACCTTCATAGATGACTGCACTAGATACTGTCATATCTACTTGCTTAAAGGAAAAGATGATGCTCTTGAAGCATTTAAATTATATAAATTAGAAGTAGAAAACCAGATGAGTACCACCATTAAAACTGTTAGGTATGATCGTGGGGGTGAATACGTAACTCCTATAGGAGATTTTTGTGCGCAACATGGCATTATTCATGAGGTAACTCCTCCTTATTCACCACAATCTAATGGTGTGGCTGAACGGAAAAACCGAACCCTTAAGGAGATGATGAATGCCATGTTAATCAGTTCAAGACTACCGGCGAACTTGTGGGGGGAGGCCGTCCTCTCAGCTTGCTATATCCTGAATAAAGTGCCCCTTAAAGGAACAGAAAAATCACCGTATGAATTATGGAAAGGCAAACAACCCTCTTATGGATACCTCAAAGTGTGGGGGTGTTTAGCAAAGGTCTCTATTCCTCCATCTAAAAGGACTAAAATAGGACCTAAAACCGTTGATTGTGTCTTTCTAGGATATCCCGAGCACACCACTGCTTATAGATTTATGGTTGTGAGTTCCGATAACTCGGAAATTGGTGTGAATACCATTTTGGAATCTAGAGATGCTTCGTTTTTTGAAAATGTTTTTCCAATGAAAACTGAATCTCATGTGATACGTGTAGATCCTCTAGATGTCCCTTCTTCTAGCCATTCATTACCGGTAGAAGAAGATGAACCTGTTTATGAGCCAAGAATAAGCAAAAGACCTAGATTAGAAAAATCTTTTGGGCCAGACTTCATTACCTGTTTAGTTGAAACTGATCCACAAACCTATAAAGAGGCCATGACTTCGTCTGACGCTCCATGGTGGAAAGAATCCACTATTAGTGAGATGGATTCTATTGTTCAGAATGAAACCTGGGAAATAGTAGATTTACCTCCAGGGTGCAAAACCATAGGTTGTAAATGGATTTTTAAGAGAAAACGTAAGGTTGATGGAACCGTGGAAAAATATAAAGCTAGACTTGTAGCTAAAGGCTATAAACAAATAGAAGGTGTAGATTTCTTCGACACTTATTCACCTGTCACTAGAATTACTTCAATTAGGTTGCTAATTGCAATTGCTGCAATCCATAATCTAGAGATACATCAAATGGATGTAAAAACTGTGTTTCTAAATGGTGAATTAGATGAAGAAATTTATATGGATCAACCCGAGGGCTTTGTGGTGAAGGGTTATGAAAAGAAGGTGTGTAGACTTAAAAAGTCTTTATATGGCTTGAAACAAGCACCTAAACAATGGCATGAAAAATTTGATCATGTAATGTTCTCTAGTGGTTTTAAAATAAATGAAGCTGACAAATGTGTTTACACTAAATCTGTCAACGATGCTTGTGTGATGGTATGCCTGTATGTTGATGATATGCTTATACTAGGTACAACCTTAAAAATCATTAATTCCACTAAGAACATGTTGAATGAGAACTTTGACATGAAAGACTTAGGTCCTGCCGATGTAATCCTAGGGATGAAAATTAGAAAGGATTCTAATGGATTCAGTCTCAGTCAATCTCATTATGTTGAGTCAGTTTTGAAGAAATTTAACCAGCTTGATAGTAAACCTGCAAGTACTCCTTTTGACCCTTCTTGTAGACTCAAGAAAAACAAAGGCAATGGAGTCTCGCAACTTGAATATTCACGTGTCATAGGAAGTCTGATGTACTTAATGAACTGCACGAGACCAGACATTGCCTATGCAGTGAGTAGACTAAGTAGGTATACCTGTAATCCAGGACAAGAGCATTGGGATGCACTTTTCAGAGTGCTGAGGTATCTTAAATACACTTTAAACTTTCGGTTGAGTTATGAGAGATACCTTGCTGTTCTGCAAGGATACTGTGATGCAAACTGGATAACAGACTCAGAGGAGTCTAATTCTACGAGTGGATACGTTTTCACTCTAGGCTGTGGAGCAGTGTCTTGGAAGAGTTCCAAACAGACCTGTATCGCTCGATCCACTATGGAATCCGAGTTTATAGCGTTAGATAAAGCAGGAGAGGAAGCCGCTTGGCTAAGATGCTTTTTAGAAGACATTCCTCTCTGGCATAGGCCTGTGCCAGCTGTATCTATACATTGTGATAATCAAGTTGCAATAGCTAACGCTAAAAACAACAACTATAATGGAAAATCTATTCATATAAGGAGAAGACACAATTCTCTAAAACAACTAATCTCAACTGGCGTTATTTCTGTTGACTTTGTGAGGTCTAAGGAGAATATCGCGGACCCTTTGACGAAAGGCTTGTCCAAGGAGATAGTTAGTAATGCATCGAGGAGGATGGGACTTAAGATCATCAATTAAAACTTGCCATGAAGGATACTCAACCTTGCTGACTGGAGATCCCAAGATCAAGGTTTTGAATGAGACAACTAATTTGTGGCGGGTAAAAATTAAACACTATCAGAGAATTATTTTCTCTGTCCCTTCCCTATGATGTAGACGTGATAGTGTGACTGCAAGTGAGGATGACTTTGAGTAAAGTCTTAATGATTCTATAGTTTCAATTTAAGATTGAAATGGGGTGTAGCAGTTAACACTCTTGATAGAACTCACCTATCTGAATGAGGAAGTGGGTCGCTTCCTATGAGAATTGAGCTGATTCTCTAGAGCATTCTGAGAAACGGGATACGTCCAGGGCCAAAACGGACACAACGGCGTGCACTTTAAGAGATATCTCGCGTAAGGAGTTATTGAAGAATTACACTAAACGATGGCAGTTCAAGACATCCCGTTCACTGACCATCAAGTAGTTCCGGTGCTTCTCACTAAGCAAAGGTTCAATTCCAAATGGTCACCTATTGCTTAAGAGGTATTTCTCGTTTTTTCGATTTTTCGATTTTCCGATTTTTCGGTTTCGTCATTCATGTGGAGGATTGTTGGAAATAAAAATGGTTTAATGCTAAAATTAAGATTTTATTACTTAAAATAATTTTGTTACTATAATTAACTTGATGGGTGCTAGGATCACTAGTCCAACCTTGGGTGGAATTATAGCCATCCATTTTCACTTCTTAGTGAATGAGAAACCTTTGGTTGTCCCACATTGGGCAAACCAAGGAGGAAGTTCATGCATATTACCACAAACGTTCTATATAAGGAAAAGAACTAGTGGATTGGATATGGACTAGTGGGCAAATGCATACATGTGCGGTGCTTCGCACCGAAGCACCGCAGGCCGCGGGCTTGCGGTGCTTTCGTGTGCTTTTGCGTGTGTTTTGGCATGAGCCTTGGCGCGAGCCTTGGTGTGAGCCTTGGTTGGACCCTTGGTGCGACCCTTGGTGCGAGCCTTGGTGTGACCCTTGGTGTGACCATTGGTGTGACCATTGGTGTGACCATTGGTGCTAGCCTTGGGGTGAGCCTTGGGGTGAGCCTTGGGGTGACCATTGGGGTGAGCCTTGGGGCGAGCCTTGGCGTGACCATTGGCGTGAGCCTTGGCGTGTGCTTTGCGTGTGCCTTGCGTGTGCCTTGCGAGTGCCTGCGAGTGCACACGTGTACCCATCAACTATTCAACGGGTTTATTTTAAAAAACAATATTTTACCGTTTTGAATTAAATGAAAAAAAAATCTTAAATATTTTTTAATTAAAAATCTTAACGTTTTGTTTTAATGGGGATTTAATATTTCAAATTAAATTTTTTCACCGTTTTTAAAACTCAAAAGATTACTTCTCCTATAAAAGAACAACAATGCTAAGGTTTTCGTTTACCCCAGTCGCAGCCACTGTCATGACGACTTTTCACCATCTTCCTGCTTTGTTTTGCGCACTAGCTTTACATTCTTATTATTCATCTTCTGTTAAGTTCACAACGGGCCAACGAGCTTTGCTAGCTGGGTTGGTATCAGGTGATTTTATCCTGAATTCAAATTTGTCACTTAAAAGGTATAGCAGCATCTTCCTGAAGGTGTACCTGGCAAATATTGAGTTAAGGGCAGTCTGTTGAACAGGCGACTTCACCTCTCTGTGCTTGAGTGTGTGTGTTGTTTAATTCTAACCCTTCCTTAATCATCTTCAAATTCTCTGTTGTTTGTGTTTCTCTGTTACAGGAAGATTATTAGCCAACAACTAGTTCCGACGAGGATATTGACAAAGTGCCGAAGAAGGAAAAAAAATCGTGGTAAAGCGTACACAAGTAAGGGTAAAAAAATTGGTAAATGGCTGACTTTTAAAAACTTAAATTAATCTGTCACGAATTTTTTTATCTTTCATGTGATTTTGTTAATGTTTCAGTTATTGGCATATCATATTGTGATAGATATATTTTATCCATGATTTTTGATGTGTTAATTATTGATTTCACTTATTACACATGCGAAAGATGTTGTTACCAACATATGCATATTAAGTTGTGATTTACAATTAACAAATGTTTTCTTTTGTACCGTATCCAGAAACAGTGAAGCTTTTTAAAGAAAATTCCGATCATCAACATGACCTCTTCCGTAACATTTAAGAGAGGGGGCATAGATAAACAATGAACATTTGGCAGTTTTTAAATCTACGCCATTTTAGGATATGTTTCAAGTGTTTATACATAATAAAATCAGTAAAAAAGAGTTATTAAAGAATTACCATGGTCTTGAAATGCTAGTAAAAACATTTACCAAAACAAAAGATGAAAAATATGGTTTCAGTGCATGTTCTAGTAAATGTTTAAAACCATATTTTCCATCTTTTGTTTTAGTAAAATGTTTTTACTAGCATTTTAATACCATGGTTACTCTTTGATAACTTTTTTTGACTGATCTTATTATGTATAAACATTTGAAGTATACTCCAAAATGGTGTAGATTCAAGAGCTGTCTATTGTTCATTGTTTGGCATATCCCCCTCTTTCTTCAATGTCACGGAATAGGTCATGTAGATGATCGAAATTTCTCTAAAAAACTTCACTGTTTCTGGATACGGGACAAAAGAAAACTTTTGTTAATTGGGAATAACCACTTAATATGCATGTTCTGATAATAACACCTTTCACATATATAATAAGTGAAATCAATAATTAGCACATAAAAAATCATGGATAAATACGTCCATCACAAATATGCCAATGACTGTGAATAAGCCTTGAAATATTAACAAAATCACATAAAAGATGAAAAATCTCATGACAGATTAATTTAAGTATCAAGAAGTCTATTATTTACCGGCTTTTATACCTTTACTTGTGGACGTTTGATCACGATTTTTATATATTATTGGGATTTCAGGTCCAACTGAAAACCGAAGCAAAAACTATAAAACAACAGGCAAAGATTTTAACTGTCGACAAAATTAACAATCCAGGTTCAATTGATTTTTACTATCACATAATGTAAAATTGAGTTAAACAATTATCACCCATATGTTACCAACAAACAAACAAAGATTACATGATTTTATGATTCTCACCGATACATAAATTAAATAAAAAAAAAAATATATATCCTCTCCGTTTCAGTAAAAGTATTACTATCAATTTTTTATTTTAACCTAAAAATAGATAAAAATAAAAAAATAATAATAACATTTTTTTTCATTTAATTCATAACTAAATTAATATTATATTCTTCATCTTTAATTATTATATGGTGATAGAAGCACATAAAATACGAGCCAGTCGACGTGGTGGTGTAGGTATATATGATAAACTCTAAACCAACAAGCAGTTCTAGACTACTATCCAATGCAAATCCTTTCTTAGTTCAAAAAATCCAACATGTTATATTCCAGATTCCTTTTGGAGTAGCCTTGGTTTTAAACTTGTCACTGTCAATGATAGAGGAAGATTACAGCCTAATTTATGGTGCTTGTGTGTTGTTCAACATAATCCGCAGGTAGTTTCTTGTGGCTCTCAACAGATAACGTGTGAGGTAATAAGTGGTGCTACGATTACATATATAGCTGGGGTATATGCTTCAACGTCGTATATTACTCGTAGAAGTTTGTGGCATGAAATTACAAAATTGAAGTCTAGATTTGTCCATGGTGCATTTTGGGAGACTTTAATGCGATATTGGGCTCTCATGAGAAGTCTAATGGTCCTGCTCCACAGAAGATCTCTTGTGATGAGTTCCTTCTTTTTTCTGAAGCAAATGAATTGCATCATCTTGACACTAAAGGAGCAGAATTTACTTGGAAGAATGGTCGCAAGGGTGGACAACACACGGAAATGAGTCTTGATAGGGTACTATGCAATGAAGAATGGCTTCTATGTTGGGGCTCATTAGTTTGTATTACTTTGGCGAGAGTAAAATCTGATCATTATCTGTTGTTATTTGAATCTACAAAGGGTGACAAGACGTTTGCGTCATCTTTTAAGTTTCGTAGCATGTGGTTACAACACCCTGATATCAGAAATCTAGTACAAGAGGAATGGCAAACATTTCTATATGGATGTCCTATGTATTTTCTAGTGCAAAAGTTAAAACAGCTCAAGGGTGTGATGAAGACTTGGAATAAATATGTATTTGGAGATATTAATTGATTTGTAGATAAAGCTAATCATGAGTTGGAGGTCGTTTACACTAAACTGGCAGTTGAGGGATACTCGGATGAGCTGCACCTTCAGGAACTGGAAGCTTAAAACAATTTGGTACAAGTTTTGAATATGCAGCCTACACATTGGAGGGAAAAATCAAGACTGAAATGGGTTGCTGATGGCGATGCGAATACGAATTTTTTCCATAAATATGTGAAGATTCGTGCATCAACGAATAAGCTCTCTCACTAGAAAGTAAATGGGGATCTGACACTCGACCATGATGTTATTTTAGAACATATAATTAGATATTTTAATGATCACTATGTTGAGAATTCAAGCTATCTGGATTGATAAGCACGTTGACTCTTGTGTTACGGCAGTGGAGAATGACTCGCTCACTCTTATGGCTGATATGCAAAAAGTTAAAGACGCGGTTTTTGGTATGAATGCTAGTGGTTTCCCAGGTCCGGATGGTTTCAATGGCATCTTTTTGGAATATTATAGGGGATGATGTGCTTAAATCAGTTCATTTCTTTTTTTAACATGGTTGGTTAGTCCCTAATTGAACCCGAATCACATTGTGCTGCTTCCTAAAGAGCCCGGAGCAGATATAATTGAGAAATATCGTCCTATTGCTTTGGGTAACTTTCACTTCAATATTATTAGTAAGGTTTTGGCTACCAGATTAAGCCCTATAGCAAGCATAATTATCCTGGCCAATTTGAGGGCGACCAAAAATCAATTTGGGGCGACTAATAAAACAAAATAAGATCATTGTGAAGTAATATCAATACATCCTGTATCCATATATTTTCTATAATGGCTAATCTGCTCTTGCTTAATTAGTGTTAATTTTGATTAATTAGTTAATTAAGTTGGTTATAGTTAGTGTTAGATGATGAATTTTAGTTTTAGTTTTAGAATAGAAATAGAGAGTGTGTTAGAGAGGAAGAAGAAGAAGAAGAAGTTTGGGGAAATCAGATTTTACCTAAATTCAATCACAAACATGGATGAGTATGATGAAGAAGGTGAGATTGAACATGAAGAACATAATATTGAAGGTTCAAATACGTTTAGAGATGACGATTTGGGTTATTTGTTGGATGATCCAAATTTTGGTGTTGAAGAAAACCTAGACGATGAATCACATCAAAATGAAGATAATAATGCATCAAACAATCAGGTATTGTGTTAAGAAGCTCAAAAACCCAATTTGTATGCGTTTGTATGTGATCGGCAACAAATAAAATTTATTTTTTTATGCATTTAATACCATGTACGTCCCATAATCGGTAGGTAATGGAGTACCATAAACTACCGATTATACTTCCTGGACCAAAATTTAGCATAATCGGTAGTCTCGTGAAGACTACTTACTACCGATTATACAAAATCCCCAAATTGATTTTTTTTTTAATTTCTGTTTGCATAATCGATAGTTTAAGAATACTTATTATCTACCGATTATGTTAGTCGCCCCAAATTGATTTTTTTTTTGAATTTCTGTTTGCATAATCGGTAGTTTAGGAATACTTATTATCTACCGATTATGTTAGTCGCCCCAAAACTGAATTTCTCCAAACCTACAAATTTTTTATTTTGCAAACTATATAATCGGTAGTATATGGCCTATAGTTACCTATCGATTGTATTGTAATCGGTAGTGGTGTAACAAACTAAACCTCCGATTATATTTGTTTTTGTGTACAGAACTTGACTTGATTCTTTCTATAATCGGTAGATTAGGAATATATATTATCTACCGATTATGTTAGTCGCCCCAAAACTGAATTTCTCCAAACCTACAAATTTTTTATTTTGCAAACTTTATAATCGGTAGTATATGGCCTATAGTTACCTACCGATCGGTAGTTGTTTAACAAATTAAACCTCCGATTATACTTGTTTTTGTGTACAAAACTTGACTTGATTTCTTCTATAATCGGTAGTAAAGGAACATAATTAGCTACCGATTGTTGATAATCGGTAGCACGGGGATAGTATTATCTATCGATTGGTACAAATCGGTAGTAAGTGAACATAATTAACTACTGATTATCATTGTCTAACTCATTGCTATTTTACGTAGATTATTGAATGGGTTAATCATGTTTCATACGAGGGTCCTGATACTTCCCTACACTATGCAAATAATTTGGTATGCTACCTACCCATTCTTAACTTGTTCTAAGAATGTATGTTACATGGTTAGGCTTATGATATTTGTTTTGTTATATGTGCATTAAGACATTTGGAAGTAAGGCGGAGGCAAAGGAATGGCTTATCAACAAGGCAAAAGAGAAGATGTGCCTTGTAGTTCAGAACAATTGCATGAAAGTTGATCGATTTGAAATGATTTGTGAGAGAGGTAGCGAGCGAAAGAGTCACGTGGGAAAGAATCATAAATACGTAAAGAAGACGGAGAGGATATACCGAGGTAATTCAAAGAAGATTGGATGCCCATTTAAGATTTATCTTCCATAAGCCCGAAGGTAAGAAAGGAAAAGTATGGAAAATGTTTAAAGTTACTAATGGTCGTCACAACCACGAAGATCCGGAAAGTCTTGTTGGGCACGTAATGGTTGCCAAGTTAAAACCAAAGGAAATGGAGACGGTGAAGTCTATGAGGACCGTAATGAAAGCGAGTACAATCTTATCTAAGATAAAGGCGGACGACCCCAACAACTTGTCTTCATTGTCTACAATTTGGTCGGCCGCTAGCAAAGATCAAAAGGACGGAATGGGATGGTCGAATGGTTATGCAACAATCAGAGTGGTTAGCCGAGAAACACAATTACACGTTGAGAAAAGAAGAAAGGGATGGTAAGGTGATTTGTATTTTCTTGGCACATCCGAAGATGATCCAATTGGCTCAATGCTTTCATCAAATTTTGTTGATAGATGTTACTTACATGACAAACAGGTACAACATGACGTTGTTGAACATTGTTTGCCACACTTCGGACAAATGCACATTTACGGTGGCTTCACTAGTATAAAAATTGGCTTAGGAAAAACTGTCACCATAATATTTATGTGACAGTTTTGAGAATTTTTTGCACTGTCACCAAAGGCTCTGTTACGAAAGGTCTATAAGAAACTGTTACATAATCATGACTGTAAGATAACAACTTCTTCATAAACCTTCCATTGCTGACGATTTATAGTGTCATTTTCTAAATAAAACTGTTATCATAAACTTCATTTTTTTTGTACTAGGTAACGGTTCTTCATAAACCTGTCATTGTTGACAGCTTACCATAACAGGTTTTATATAAAACTGTCATCGAAAACTCAATTTCTTGTACTAAGATAACATTTTCTTCATGAACCTGCCATGGTAGGTAAGATTTCTACATAAAACTGCCATCGTATATCCTATTATATGACACATTATTTGTTAAGAATGTCATAATACACCTTCATTTATGTAACATATTCTTTGTAAACCTGTCATAGTAGATAACTTAAGAAAATTTTATGTAAAACTGTCATCATAAACCCTAATCTATCACAGTTTCTTCAAGTAACATATCTTCCACACAATTGATACCTTTTACCATATGGTAGATGGTTGATATCATCAAATATACATGAAAAAAAAATAGAGAAATATATATTGATTTAGAAAAATGTTTCTACAGACTCGCTTGTACAAATAAATGATAATTATACAAGTAATTAGCATCAACTATCAAATGTTCGTATCAAAAAATAAGAAAAAAGAAAAAACTATCAAACACTTGTAAGCTCAAGACCCTACAACTATTATTCAAGTTTATTAAATCTGAGATGAACTTCAGCTACCTCTGTTGGTACATGAACAAGAGAAGATGTTGCCACTCCAATGGCTCGTGCAGTCTAAAACAGATTTAACAAATTTTTAGAAAAAAAAAGTATTAAGTCTCAAATAGCCAACAGAAATATTGTGGAAATATATAATTCTTTTGGTGTTATGTTACATTTATACTAAGAAGCTGTAAGATGACTACCTACATAATCATGATACTGAGTCAAACTAAGCAGTGTTTATTGTAGAAACCCCTATTAAAAAGCATATAAAGGCGTTATGAAACATTTACAGTAGGAGGATATGCAGAATGGAGTTAATGAATGAAATTTTGGAGATGCAACAGGATAGAAGACTAGTGAGGTTTCGTCATCTTCAACTGTTCAAATACAAGTATATGATGGAATTCCCAATATAAAATTTCTGATAATTAGTTGAGAAGATTCAAGAATCATCAAACCGCACGAGGTTCAAAAAATTCATGTTCACTTACCAAATGAGCAAAAGCACTCGGATTTTCAGGAAACATCTTCAACAATTTCTGCTTTGTCGTTTCGTAGGCACCAACAAATATGGCAGACGCCCTATAAAGAAGATTAATTATCAGCGAAATTTGTTCAAATAAGTCCACAAAAATGAAAACTGCAATAGAATTTAAAATATTAGAAGAAATCTGATGGAGGATAGTAATACATGTTTGAGGTCATGGCAAAGCATTAGCCAAAGATAAATCCGAAGATTTTCAGATGCATGTGCTAAGAATTAGCTCATCAGAAAGTTGGACCCATCAAACCATCAAATGATGAGCACACATCATTTGGCCTTGTAATTGCAAAGCTGGGATATCATTTGACCCTAGTATTAGAAACATATCAAAGCATTCTCAAATGTTCTTCAGATGGAATTTTCTTCTAGTAAATGCTGAGGTTGGCCCAGTATCATTCAACAGTAGGCTTAAAGAAGCATTCTAAAATTGATCTACAAGATAACAAAACTGATACAGTGGACAATATGGAGAAGTGTATATATTGTTTTATGCAGATGCTAGAATGAGCAAATAAGATATTCAAGCAGCAATGCTAGTAAATCCATTTAGGACTCGTTAACCCAATAAAACTGGTTCAAGATGATGTACGCGACTTTCATACTAATAACTACTCAGATTGTTTGAAACAATCTTTCCTCATCCACGAACTGCCTGAAATGGAAACGAAGTACATACGACTAATTTGGTGTAGCGGCAGCAAAATTTGCGCTTTGAGACATGAATATGAATATCAATCGAACAGGTTTCCGTCTGGTCTGCTAATAAACAATATATGAAGAAAGATAGATCTAAATAAAAGAATCAGAACAGACATTGCAAATGCTTATAGTATGAAATGAATTATGACCCAACAACTACTTCTGAAGACAGAATTGGTTATTTAACAATATAAAGTTAGCTATATTGATTTTTTTGTGAAGGAAGCTACCTATAGAAGAGTCTTGATTGTATCAATTGGATATAAAGAGGTTTCGAGAACAACACCAGCAGTACCTCTTGCTATGGCACCGTCTACAAAGTTCAAGAATACCTATTAGAAATAAATCAACACTGGTGAAGAGTGAAGACAGAAAGAAAAAGTATCAGCTTCGCTTTCAGGTAGACGTTTCCAACCTCCCCTTTCATGTTTGTATACATTTAAGTCAAGGAAAACCCATGTATCTTTTAAGGTAAACTAACTTCTAAATTTTAATATATATGTGAACAGCAATTCCTGAGATATAGGTATCTTTTAAGTCAAGGAAAACCCATTTAACCACATACTTTATTCCTTTTTAATTTTTACAAATGCAGTTATAAGTTCAACAGCCATATGTTGCAAAGAAAGCACCATCCTTGAGCAACACCAACACTAAGACATTTCTTGTTTACCATCAAAGTAGCACATAATCATTAATACTCTGCATACATACCAACTAAAACACAGAAAAAAATTGAACGGTTTTTCTTTCCCCATGCTGACTGAGGCAAAAAGATTTTGTGTTTCCACTTGAGCGTGAAATATAAGTCAGCAAGAAGTGACAACCTGGCTCATTAGGGGAATGGGTTTGTTACTATGGAAACAACCCAAAAGCCTGTATGTTTGGCCATACTGTGAATGACGAGAAAGACGTGAATTACCTTGTAATCATCGTGAGTCTTATTCGTTGAACATCAACAACCGTGGACAAGCTTGGACAAGCTTGGACATCTACGCAAGAACCTGTAGACAATAAGACAAGCAAAGATCAGACCACAGTATGGAGCAAAGGAAATTAAGAGACTCCATGTATGATTAAAGATTCTAGTCACGAATCACAGATCTTATACTTAGAGGGTCATCGCTTAAGTATTGAAAAAGGAGAAAGCCATTCACTAATGCAGTACTTTTTCCGTATCAATGAAATACAACTTAGTGAAGAATTCCATCAAGATAAGGTATGAACGGAGTTCCATCAAGCTAAGAGATGCCCAGCTAACACCCCTGGACTTACAGCGCTTTTCGCGCTATATTTTTTCCACAGGACAAGCTACACACTGCATACAATAGTTACGATCCCAAATCTCGCAGTCAAGGTGTTTGGCGAGGTGTTTAGCTAACAATGATGGCATCCTATGAGCAACATACCCTTCATCAAGACGTGAGACAGTCGGTAAGTTCCTGGATGGGAGGCACCTGATCTCCATCAGTTCAAAATATAACTTGAAGACTAGTTAGGTTTCCATCTCACTTGATCCGCAGTTGAATACCAAGCTAAGTGAAGAGAAGATCAAACAAGGAAGATCATTGCGGCCAAGATGTAGAAGGTGTTGTGTAACTTATGTGTTGCACCATTCATCGCGGATGTGAGGAGTTGTTGCATCTATCAAATGATCAAAACACCTACGTGGAGAAGATATAATCATAGCAGGAGTGTTCACACTACGAGGGTACCCCACAATACAAGGAAATGAACAACACACTTTCGGACCAAATCTTTGTTTCATATTGCATAGGTCAGTGGCTTATAAAAGACAGACTCATTTACAACTTATGAGAATCCATCGGCATGAGAAGTCTATGAACTGGGAGAACATCGAAATCTCGATGCTACTGACCAGAAGGGCGCCCATGATGAAGGCACACTAGCTGATTCCACCAACGATTCAACCAGTCAATGTTTCCATTTGATGAAGTGAACAGCAGCTCAAGACAAAAGGAGTTTAGTTTACGGCATCTGCATTATGTGACATTTCAAAGAAGACAATCACTATATAGCAACAACACTCTATCATGAATCTGTATCAGCAACAACAGGGATCTTAGATTCCAAACAGAAGGCAATACTATATCGTCTATTGTCAACTCAGAAGGAATATCAAGAAAGAAGAGGGTACATACATTAAAGAGGAGCCGAATTTCTATTAGAGGCGTGAATATGATTGAGGTCACCAATGATGTGCCACTTATATAGAGGAGTCATGGGAACTTACACAGGAAACAAACTCCTCAAGTTCGAGTTTTCTTAGGATTCAAATTCCTAAGTACAAAGCACAATTTTAATAGGATTAAAAATCTATGGCGACTATGGTTTGTAGAAGCATCACAAGAAGAGGAGGTTGAGTATAAATCAAATACAACAACCTACTTGAGGTGATGAGTTGGCATAAAGCTTGGAGCGGCAGGCCCATATCGTGGAACTAAGTATTAAAGGCAGGTTGGCGTCGACTCACTAACCAGCACAAGAAGGCGTTCATCCCAAGTCATGGAGAAAGGAAAGGCAAGCAAAATTGGCTTAGCATCAACCTCGCTAGCCACCTTGCTTTGGTGGTCCAAGCGCAAGGCTACAAGTTGAATTGTTTCTACCTTACTATGAAAGAGTGATGATGGCTTTGCAGACCCTTCATCCAAAGTCATGGAGAAAGGAAGAGAAAGAAGGGAGTAGGCAGCACGCATCTGGGAAGAGTGGCTATATAAAGCTACAGATCCTCAATGCTTCATTGTGAACAAAGTAGAGAAAAAAGTCATTTAGGTAATGACTCGAACAAGTTATGTGCCATTTTTCTTCTGCAGTATTTCAATTTTCTTTATAACTCTAGTTTCTATCAATTTCCTGCAAAGGCCAATTCATGACAAACTTATCATATGAAAGCCACAAAACATTCATTTAATCCATTCACCAAACCTGAATTAGTAATAAACCCAAGAACAACGTCAATCTGCTCCTACTCAATCTGTCAGAAACCTGATTTAGTAAAGAGTTGATCCAACACCTGTCAGTGAAAAAAAACACAGGGTTATGTAGGGAACTGACTACAGTATAGTTCTTATGTCTCTAACTAAAATACAGAAATAAAGAAACAACAACTTACTACAAACAAATTTATAGCTAACTTTTTTACAAAAATTGTTATCAGACTAATAAATTCAAAACTCAAATTCTGGAGAAAATAGTTAATTAATATAATAACGTACCATATCATGATATATGACGTCTGCTAGTTCTCCTTATGCTTCTTCCCCCAAGACAAGATACCGGACCATCATCCTCCACTTCATAAATAAATCAAAAGGTCCAAGAAACTACTCAAATAACTGTACAAGAATAGTGTTTGGTAGTGATGTAAAAACATTGCTTACTATCCATTCACTATATATAACCAACTAAATAGATATTAGATGAAAAGAAACAGTATGTTCCTCCAAGCAAGGGTGTCATATCAAACATCGTAGAACTTAACCTTCCTCAACCTAATAGTGAGAGGGATAAAAGCCTCACAAAATCGCTCCAGAACCTACATAAAAGCAGAAACAATTTTAACTACAGGAAGCCCTGTACACGGATATAACTCCAACCAATGAAAACCTTTTAAACTCCCTGATGCTAATTGTAGATAATCACCGTGATTAACTAATACAACGTCAAAACCAAGCTTAATTTCACTTCGAACAGTGGTGATTCTGGTGAACCACGCATAGAGACCTGTAATAGACACAAATTTTATTCATTTACATACAATGTGATCTACACCAGAATCAAACATCAACGAACTCGGGATACACAAAGAAACGGATATATTATGCAACGAACTACATACACTTTTGACATAATAAATGTTCTGCAATTTTTATTTCTGATAATTCTAATTATAATTTTAATTTTGATAAGACAAACCTTCCATGTCCAAAAACATTTTAGCTAGTTCTCTATGTCCTGGATCCTATAAACCTCTTGCAAGTGGGAATAAGGAATACAAAGTAAAAAATCAAGACATAAACCCGAATTTTGATGTACGAATATTTAAGAAATGTTCTATTATAATCAATTTATAAGTAGGGAAGTGTCTTTCATTCGGACTCTAATATAAGCTAATAGTGACAACTTTGACAGAACTTGCAAGAAGCACAAGGTTAGAATCCGTAAAGTATTGATCATTGAACACAGAAAACATGAAAACCACCAATTTTTTACCAACACACACTCTAGTACCAATTTCACTAATTGCTAATCAAATCACACAAACACTTTAAAAATTTGAACAACAATCAAAAACTTACAAAGTAAATTACCAAGGAAGTATACAGCAGAAAGACAAAGTAAAATATCCTACCATGTTTTGGATACTAAAAGACATCAGATAGTTCGTACTTCTGGAAAAAATCGTCAGTTAAGGAAGGATACCCCGGTTCAAAAGAATTTACCTTCTCAAACTGTGTCTATGACTGCTGCTACAACAAAACCTTTGCGCAAGAGAACCATCAATGGTACGGAACAATTGTTGCACAATCTTAAACAATTAGTATTTCTAACAAAATTTAAAATCATGAAAAATCGAATAAGCAATAAACAAAAAGTAGAAAAACCTGTTATTCGCAGCATCAACTCCTTAAATATAAGCAGTGAGAAGTAAGAACCAAGAGCTTCAGAAATTGTTGCTTGTATCTTTCCTATTGATTCAGCAACAGAACGAAACTCAAGAATACTAGCACAAGTAGAAGCTAAAACTTATAACAAACCTAAAGCTTCTGGTACCCACCCCTGAACCAGTTACTTTCACAGCAACTTCATAAGTTCTTCTTTCAAACATGTATAAATCCAATTCCACCTTTGAATCTGATTTCAACCCAACATTTCCAATCATATCAGAACTCTAATTCTTACAATTTTCTCTCGTACTGACGCCATTACAAAAATCAGAAAGAATATATTAGGTTAATGATAGACACATTTTAGTGTCTAAATTGCACCTTAATTTCTAGTGAGTTAGTATTCGATTTTGTGTCTATTACGTGTTTTTATGCTTTTGTAGGTACATTAGAAGAATAAAGATTTGTGGGAAAATTGGCTCAAAAAGTGTTCAAAGCACCCGGAAAAATGGATCAAGGCACCCACACTTTGGATTGGGGCACCCTTGGATCGAGATGAACTGCATCGGGCCAACTCAGCGGGTCAACTCAGCCCAGCTTCATCGGCAAACAGAAACTTCTCTGACTCAAATCAAATCGCAAAATTCATGGGATTTCAGCCAAATTGATAGCTACCCAAGTTAATTAAAGGTCCGTATAACCTATTAGAAGCATCAGAGCCGAGTAATTTGGGCCATATAATCATGTATTTGGCCGGAAAAGAGTTGTTGTTCCTGTTTGGATAGAAACAGGATTTACACGGTGATTAACCGAATTATACTGGGATTGGGATGTTCCAGAGAGTTCCTAAGTACTATATAAAGAGTTTACAAGCTTCAGAAACGAGGTACGCAGCTCCAAGATCAATTCAGAGCAATTCTGGTGGAGTTTCGGCGCCGCCGGTCACCTGCTGGTGCATCGCCGGCACTGTTCTTCACCCACCATCGCTGAAGAAGACGACTAAGCAACGTTTGTAACTGTTGCTGTTCCACTGTTACAACTCTGCTCATGTTGCCTTAGATTTTGAACATTTTTGTTGCTTAAAGCTTTCTGTAACAGCTGAACCCTGTTCTGTGACACTTATATACGTATCTGTTCAGCTGTTGCACTATTCTTTAACCTTGTAATCGATATTTTGAGCAATGAAATCAACTTTTGAGCAAGTTTTCTTCACCATGAGCTAAGTCTATTTATTGGGATGATGGATAAGG
>JAJJMC010005899.1:1735133-1805594 GCA_023531435.1 Papaver californicum
GGTTATATTTGATATATATGAAAAAAACGGGATAGATTTGCAACTTGACTTATAAAATGGGGTTATATCAGTAAAAAGCCCTTTTTTTTTTGAACTGCAACATAAAAAACGTGTTTGTTGTGTTTTAATGCTAATGTTTGGGCTTGTATCTAATACCCTATCTAACTTAACATAAAAGTCAACAGTCGAATTACCCTTTGACTTTAACTATGTACAGTTGACCTTGACCATTATGCTTGTTTGTTGATTTTGACTTTCACCAAATCGGTGGTACTGGTACAACTGTTCGGATATTTCCTGATTTAAACTTAAATTAGTTTAGACTTGATCATAATAAAGTCAAATAATAAATAGAATTGGTCTCTTATTAAAATTAATTTCAATGATTGTTTTAAGAAATTAGAAAGTGGTTTTTACCTAAAGTTAAGGTGAACCAACTAAATGCTTTCGTTTTTATTGAAAAAAACATTTATAGATAACCTAGCCGAATTCTTATTGAATTATTCCATAATAATTTTTATGATTAAAATATTTTTTGACACCATTAAATTTATGTGGCATTATGATATAGTTTCTTTTTCAATTTTGATTTTTTATTTATATGTGATTATTGGGCTTAAGGTTATTATGTCGAGACTCTTTAGTTATCATCACAGTGATACTACAGTGTTTTATCTTAGCAATCATTATAATGTTATTGTGAGTATGAATTTGTAAACCATAAAGTTAAGGTTTTACAATTATTGACCTATTATGATATCGGCATTATTTTAGTTTTTTTGGCTCTCACCACAGTGATGTCAAAGCACTTTTGGCCACGATCATAATTTAGTTAAAATGCTTACAATATTGTTTTACTTAAATATATTAGAACAATAATTTCCCACAAGCGATTCTGGTTCATATGTTTAAGAGAACATTAAAGGGTATGATATTTGATCATACATTATGGATCTGGATCGGTTTTTGAGTCTTAAAGAGTGTCTAGTGTAATTCTCTTTATTTTCTACCTTGAGTGCCAATTTTGACTATATTTTCTAGACATAAAGTAAAGATCATAATTAAACAAATGATACATGATTTTCCATAATTTCTTAAAATACATAAGCGATTTATTAAATTAACTCAACACTTAGTTGAATAACCCATTACATATTTTCTATTATTTATGTATTGTCAAATTATTATTTTTTATATCTAAAACTCAAGGAAATTTAACTTCATATTATTTGGATGAATTTCCTATATTTGTGAAAATGATGTTCATAGCCTATTTTTAACACCCTTCATCTTTATCTTCACGGTAACCCTTATTTATCGTGATCAATAAATCTGTATCAAATTTAAATTAGCAATGCATTAAAGAGTTTTCTTCAACGAATCTTTATTATTGAATCATTATTACACACTGCTTGATTTTGGGTTATGAAAAGTTCATCACGTTTGAACTTTTTTTCTTCAATTAAAGGGTGTTGATGTTTTCAGAATTTATATATATGACATGCTTTGGATTAAATTTTTTGATTAATGTTTTAGGGTTACTCATAATAGTATATAATTGACTAAATTAATTTATGATCAGATCAAGTGTGCACACATCATTGAGTGGGACTGTGCAATATCATAAGAAAAGTTAGTGTGGTATTTGCAGTTGTACATGTTTGTTGCATTGTTTAGTTATCACCACAGTGATACCGAACTCTTATGTTGTAAGCGTTGTATATATTTTGAGTTTTCATAGTTTGATTTAACGATTAGAACAAAGTTGCTCACAAGTAGTTTTGGTTCACACGTTCAAACAAACATTAAGTTTATCTATATGTTTCATATACATGTGGAGTAATTTCCACCCACAGGTGACTTCAATTCACAATGTATTAGGTTGAACATTAGTTTCATATGAGTTTGTTAATACACTTCTGAACGAGATTCAGCCATATGTGACTCTAGTTGTTGTATTAAACAAACATAATGTTGTATCATGAATATATTTTTATGTCTTATTGTGATCCTTAATAAAAATTTACCCACAGGAGACGCTTATTAAAGGTATAGAACTATTGTAAGTTTAATTGTTATGTATCTTTAAATAACATAGACCAGTTTTTGTTCTCAAATTAATGTTTATGATTATTTTGTAGACTTTTTTATGGTCCAACTGTTGGAAGATCAATTGTTTTATCACCTTAATTGATGATTTTTCACGTTATTGTCACATCTACCAATTGCATCATGAATCTCAAAACTGTGAATGTTTTCTTAAACATCCATTACTGAAATTGAGAGGCAATTATAGAGAAAAGTGAAAATCATAAGGTACAACAAAGGTAGTGAATATTGTGAAAGGTATAACAGGACATCATCCTGAACCTTTTGCATAATATTTCCAAAAGTTTGGCATTATTGCTCAATACACAATGCCAAATTATAATGGTGTAAAAATAAAGGCTAAATCATACTCTGGTTAGAAGCATGATGACTTATGCATAACTACCGATATATGTTTGTGGATGTATGTTCTTCGTACAACTATGTAATTGTTTTAGGGTGAAAACAAATATACTGTAAAGTGGTACTTTCAAGTAGGTTCGAGAGATCAAGCTCAAACAGGACGAGCCTAAACCAAGAAATGGTCGTTCACGTCTTGCTTCGATTACAAATATGGAAAGGATTTGGGTAGGTCTTAGGGGAGGGAAGCAAAGAATGTTGAGAAAATCAGTGGTCTCCATATAGGAATCATTAATTCTGTGTGTTTTGGCTTCTTTAGACTGATTGTGTGATTGTGTGTTTCTGTCTTTTCGTCTTGTTTCGAATGGATGAGAATCATTTATTTATAGTTTGAAGAGGACACAATGATATTCTCGTAAGTCGTGGAAGTTAGGAAGATGTGGAGAAATGATGATCGTGGAGATTGTAGTGGGACGGTTCCCAAAAGGTAGGGAAGACTTGTCTAACCACTATTCCTCATCCTATCAACTGCCCTGTAACCACCAACTCCTTGTTACCTTCTTGTTCATGGAGGTTGTGTAACCACCCACGATGTCGTAGACCGCTAGACCAATACCCCAATGAGAATCCTCCCATATTGTATTTGATATTTCATGAAAAATAGTGAAGTCATAAGCCACTATGGTTTTGATTAAGCCAAGTCAAGTCAAATGATTTGCTAAGTCAGTGAGATAAGTTGTGTGACTCACTGGATGGATAGTCAGACCGATTAGTGTCGAGTCTGGGAAGTTCAGTGGCCATGTACTTTCTTGAAAGTAATGTGGCATGTTTAATGGTTAAGTATTAGCTCAAAAACGACTTATTGTAAGTTTGGGAGGCATTTGAGGCCAAATGTTGTAAAGGGCTCCTCGAGCAAGGAGGCCTTCTGAAGTTCATATAAAACTCAATGTATGATCTTTATTGAGAAGAAAGGCATATTTCTGAGGAAAGTGGTTAACAAAACCATCACTAGCTACTTAGCGCAAATAAGAAGGTGCTATCCCTTTCAACATAAAAGGATAATATGATAATATCTCAAGAATAAGACCAATATACATAACTTCTAGTAAATATCGATTGTACTATGTCTATGAAGCTAGTACCAAGAAAGTTCGGAGTTAGCACTTCAATTGTATAGTTAGCACTTAAGGCTTTAACATAAATGTACTCGTGGCCAAGTCGCTAAGAATGGCTAAGGACGCGCTAGCCCTAGAGGTGCATTGGATTTTTCTAGAAAAATATTGGAGCTAGGGTAGGGGCGTCATGGAGCTAAGGGCGTCAGCACCAAGGGCCAATGTCATCATCGCCAAGAGCCAAAGGCGTCAGCATTACGAGCCAAGGGAGTCAGCAAAGGGAGGTAAGGCAAGGGCATCAACAACCAAGGGCATGAGTGCCAAGGACATCAACGCTAAGGGATTTAGCACCAAGGGTGTCACGGCCAAGGGAGTTAGCACCAAGGGAGGAATAATGGTGTGTGTCGTAGGTGCAATCAAATTAGTGATTTTTTTTTCACTTAATTATAGAATAATATAATGGAAGTCAAGTCCGTTCCCACCAGGAGCGAGGTATTTTAGTTGTCAAATTTCACAGGGGGGGGGGGGGTTGTTTTAGGTTTCAAACAAAGTAAATATGAAAGCAATTAAAAGTAAAGTCGTAAGCGATGAAGAGAGATATGATCGAGGAATCCTTCTTCGTTGTTAAACAATCATTGAATTAATATATTCATCTACTCATTGTTAATCAAAGACTATCACCAACTGTAGAATAATAACTAAATAAGTGTTATCCCCAAAATTCCTTATACCATTGGATACGGAAGTTCTCGCCTACCAATTTCTATTCGTCCTAACCACCTAGTAGTAGATCACTCAGGGTGTAGTTTGGTCTAATGCTTTATATTTTGTGAATTTATAGGTCAATCCTAGCAGTTAGACTCTTAGATCAAGGTCCACTTACTAGTGTTGTTCATACACACAATTGCTCCATAGAATCCCTGTGCAAGGTTTCGTGTTCTCTACTTGTGTACGAGTCAATGGACTATTACTTATCTCACAACTCAATACTAGAAATATATTAAATCAACAAATCAATTCATTTGGCCACCTAAACAATCTATCAATCAATCATAAACATTCTTTGTAGTAAAAACAAACGATAATCATGTGAAGAACTTTAAAATAGATTCATATATAATAACTCAAATCATGTTTAGAACTTAGGATTCATCCTCAATCAATTATGTATTTAGCTACTCATGGATGTTGAAACATCCATGTTATACATATAAAAAAGTAGATAAGAAATCTTTACGATAATGGAAACGCTCTAAAACCCTAGCTTTCTCCTCTTTTGGTGTTGTTGATCTCCTCCAAAGTTTGTAAAATTGTGTAAAAGGTGTAAACGATGTTTCTTAATGTCTTGGGAGTCTCCTTTTATAGTACTTCATGATATCTAGGGATTAGAATCCTTCCGAGACCGGGTTTCCTCCTTTTAGAAGTCAAAACATGTCAAACGGATCATCTGGGTTTTCTTTAGTCGGCAAAGATTCCCCCCCCCCTAATAATGCCGACAATTGGTAAAACTTTTTTCCACTAAATTCTCTACAGTCGGAATAGTTTGGTTTCTGATTAACAATGCAGACAGATGGTGAAACTTTCTTCCACCAAACTTGCTACAGTCGGCATAGTTGTGTTGCTAATGAGCAATGCCGACTGTAGGTCCAATTCTCTGCCCAATTTCGTGTCACATTCGGCATAGATGTGTTGCTAATGAGCAAAATTCCGACTGTTAAGCTGAAAGTAACCTTTTCTTCATCTCGACTGTTTTGTCCATAACTTATTCGTCCAAACTCGGAATGACCTCATTCTTTCGTCGTTCACTTTGTTTTCTTGTTATCTTCAAAATGGTATTAAGAACTCCTTGATTTGAATGAGTAGAATTTGTATTTGGCCTTTTTTCACTGTAGACCTCAATTTCCTTAGTCATTTTAAGTACCTTGTAGCTCATTTTTGGATGATTCACATAATTTAAGACATAAGATGGAAAACAAACATATTAAAAAGTAATATGCAAGAATTATAGCTAAAACAAGCATGGATTTGACACTAAAAACATGTGAATTATGCACTTATCAAATTCTCCCACACTTAGCCTTTGCTAGTCCTCGAGCAAACTACCATCTAAACCAACCTAAACTAAAACACAACAACTCCATTTCGTCGAGGACACGGTTATAATTAGCATTTCAAACAAGCCTTTAAAACCTCTAGGTGTCCCTAGTGGATGAATTATAGTTTCGTGAGGGTTTACAAGAGGTATACCCATAAAACCTACTCCAACTTCAAAATAACAAGCATCCAAAGAGCTATGAGGACATAAAGTTTCTGCACACTAATAATAAGAAGTTAGAAATTCCAAAGAATATTATTCTCATGCTTAACTTTTGAGTTAAGAGAAAACCACCATAGAAAGAATTCAGGTTCGAGAGCGACCGAATATTTCTGCCTCACCAATAGGGTTTTATAAAATTGACACTCAAAAGACGCACTTTATGGTTCTCACATGTGTGCAGGCAAAATGAAGATAGAAATCCTGCACACGTTGAATGGTATGAAGGAAAAGGAACCTTCCGAATTATATGAAGATGTTATCCCATAGAGATGTGGGATGAAAAGGAACCTTTTTTTTTCTAGTGACCTCTAAGAAAAGAAAACCAACCACTATGTAAGGATGGGAAAACTTACTTACCTTCTCACTCGATTCACAATCAACACCACTCTCACAAGATCCAATAGAAACATCTTCGGTCTTCAACTGTTGATGATGAACTATTAAACTTCATAGAACCTTGACAATTGTAACTCTTTTCCTTAATTCCTTGTTGTTTGAAACTTCTTTATCGATTTCTTCTTCCGCACGGCCTTATTGAATGAATACAAAAACAACTATACTAAAGCAATGATAAACATTATTCTTTTTTTTCTTTTTTTTTTCTTTTTTTTGAATAAAATTCAAACTGAAAATAAAAAAGATAATGAAACTACCATGGCCATGGGATAAGGATTTTACCACTTGATTCTTCACAACTTGTGTTGTCTTGATATCATGAACTTCACTAACTCTCATCTTTTGATTTCTTTTGCTCTTGTATTTAGTCTTTAACATGTATATATAATTATGCATATTGTATTGATGCTTTACTTGAATCTGAAATTTGCTCTTTCTTGGATTGTTGCTTGTAAACCTTGAACTCTTCAACTTTCCTTTAAATTTTTGATGCTCCGCTTGTTGATGATAATGTGTTTCTATTGCAATGATGCCAACTGAAAACAAGACTACAAGTTAGAGTTAGAAATTATGATAACACCCTCATGATTGATAGAATTAGCACTCAAGAGATCAAAAAGTAGTGCTGAAATTGGTGCGATGTTGGGTAGCTCATCATTCTACCAGGAGTTTGTGCAGATGAAACACTCTAAACGGAAAAGTGAAGGTTTGGTGCCTCACTCATGGGTATTGAATGATCAAAAAACTCTAATACTAAACTCTCTACCGGCGATTTAAGTTCATTTTTCCGGTATTACCTCTCAACAACTAAGCACTCCGAATATAATTCTCTAATACTTCTAAGTTCAGTTATTTCGATTAGAAATCCGTATGTAATCTTAGCTAGAAGTATACAAAGTGACTCTAAAATCTCTAAAAGTTGAAGGTTTTCATGCAAATATGTACAAAAAGTTTTGAAAAATCTATATTCTAAAAATCTAAATGCTTACCACTCCCCCACACTTAAACTTTACATTGTCCTCAATGTAAATTGACTCTTCCAATATAAAATCAAGATGGGAAATTCCAAATCTGATATGCAAAACTAATAAAAATAAAAAGATAAAGATAAAAATACAAAACCAATGGGTTTCCTTCCATGCAGCAGTTGGTTTAAATTCGTCAGCCCGACTTTCTACTCGCCCGTATTACTCCTCAAGAGGGAGCAAATCGCTAAACTTAAGCACATCTACATCCACATAAGCGATGTTTTCGTAGTATGGCCTATGGCCATTTACCTTAGAAATTGTCCCATCTCGGAGACTAGTAATCTCAACTGCACCATGAGGAAAAACATTAGTAACAACATAGGGTCCAATCCAGCGGTACCTTAGCTTTCCAGGAAATAATTTAAGACGAGAATAAAATAAAAGAACTTTCTGTCCCACAATAAAATTCTTTCGAGAAATCATATTGTCATGGAAAAGCTTAGTCTTCTCCTTGTATATACGGGAACTCTCATAAGCATCATTACGTATCTCCTCTAGCTCATCACTTTGTAGTTTAATTTGCTTCCCCGCTTCATCATACTCCATGTTGTTGTTGATGGTGGGTTTTTGATAAAAGATAAAACAATCAATTTGGGCAATTTTTCAGACCAAGGTAAAATAGTAATTTTACACAATGGTCATTTTACAATTAGAGGTGAAAAGTCATATTCATCAAGTTTTGGATTAGGGGTAAAATAGTCATTTTACCAAAATTTCTAGCGAAAAGGGAACAATGATCATTCTGGGATTTTACATTATTCCCGAATAAATGTGCTAGTAAATGCATCATATCATATAATTGTATAATCGCATCAAGCATTATCTCAAGTTACAAACTTCAACGGCTGAATCTCTTGAGTATGTTCTGTATGCACTGCACAAAATTAAGCATAAATGCTTACAATTAAATCTCATACAATTGAGAAACCCTAAAACAAGCCATAAATATGGCCACAACATTAACAAGTGCCAAAGCTAGTGGTGCATAAACAATAACCATAACACCGGCAAGTGCTAGCCTTGGCAAAAACCTATCCATGCTCCTAAAACAAACAAGTAGAACATACATGTGCCAAAAAGGCCAGCAAAGCCAACCAAAGACAATATGCTAAAGAAGAAAAATTAGGCTAACTAGTTAGCGCTGCCAGCAACGTTGTATCCTGGCTAGCACATGCGCTAACTAGTTAACGTTGCTGGCAGCGCTACAGCGATGCAGCCCGTCCATCCTGGCCAGCACAGGCGCTAGCACCCTAACATTAGCGCCAATGCTAGCCTTCATTGAATCTTCACACATCTTTTTGCTCTCCACTTTTGCACTTATGCAATTATTGCTCAATTGAGTCAAATTATTCACGTGTTTTGAGTCTTTGACTCCACTAACTTTACAAGAAATCAAATCACAACACATGGGGGGATAAAACATGGTGTTTTGGTCTGGCGGTTATAGCAACATGGGTGTAACGACATCCCATGAGAAGTAAGTAACAAATTCGTGGAAAGTGTGAAGCAGTTAATAGATAGTGGAATAATGGTTTCTCAAAATTCCAAGGCGGTTAAGCCATTAACCCCACGACTTGCACTTCTCCACCTCTTCACTATCTCCACAACTTTACAAGGAAATATGTAAGCTTTTTATTATTATAAAAGTTTACTTAGTCCATTTGGAAAAATGACAAGAAGCTTACAATTCACATAAGCTTTGTGATTTCTCTCAATAGTTCTACAACTCTATACACAATTCAACACACAGAATTCCTTCAACTTTCTTTGCTTCCCTCCCTTAAGATCAACCCATTTCCTCTCCTTGTGACCGAAGCAGGGAAGAACGACTACTATCGTGGTTTAGGCTTGCCATGTACGATTTTGATTTCCGAATCTAAAGAAAGTACTTCTACAGTATATTTTGTTTTCCTAGAATCAATTTTTAGGTACTAACAGTTGCACATCCTTACCGCCCATAAAGCCTTATGTTCAAGTTCAACCGTGAGATGACAAGCTTTGTCATAAACCAACCGATATAGAGACATACCAATCAGTGTCTTGTATGATGTTCTATACACTCATAAAGCATCGTTGAGTCGCAAACTCCAATCTTTCCGTGTAATATTGACGGTTTTCTCTAGAATCGACTTAATCTCACGATTTGAAATTTTAGCTTGCCCACTAGTTTGTGGGTGGTAAGGCATACCAATCTTGTGTGACATTGTAATTCTTGAGAAGGGCATGGAAGGACTTCCAAAAGTGTGAACCTCCCTCACTGATAACCACACGGGGTGTTCCATGTCTAGTGAAAATATTTTCATTCACGAACTCACAAACAACTTAAGAATCATTAGTAGGGCCCACAAAATCAATTCCCTACATATTGAATATTTCTACAGCAAGAATCGGTGTGAGTGACATTTGATTTCGAACACCTAGATTTCCGTTCGTTGATATTTATCACAATATTTAAAAAAAGCATATGCATCCTCAAATAGGGTGGGCCAATAAAAGCCACTCTCAAGAACTTTGAGAGTGGTACGTTTAGAACCAAAGTGGCCACTACAAGTATAAAAATGACAAAAAGAGAGAATGGATTGAAATTCAGAGTCCAGTACGCACCTGTGGATAATCTGATCAGGACCGTATTTCCAAAAGTAGGGTTCATCCCACACACACTGTTTGGATATCTTTTTAATCTTTACCTTTTGAGAGTTGGACATCGTACTAGGTACTTGTCTCGTAACCAAGTAGTTCACTATATCAGCGTACCAAGGTGTTGAAGCATCAATTGAGAATAGTTGTTCATCCGGAAAACGATCATGTAAGGGAAGTTCTTCTTCAGAAACAACAATTCTACTAAGATGGTATGCAACTATATTCTCAACACCTTTCTTGTCTCTAATTTCTATGTCAAATTCTTGCAACAACAGAATCCAATATATAAGTCTTGGTTTAGCTTCTTTCTTCTTGAGTAGGTACCTAAGTGTTGCTTGATCAGAATAAACAACAACCTTGGTACCCGCCAAATAAGATCTGAATTTTTCTAGTGCAAAAACTATAGCAAACAACTCTTTCTTCGTGGTAGAATAGTTGATTTGTACATCGTTCAGGGTCCTAGATGCATAGTAAATCACATGGGAAAATTTGTCCACCCTTTGACCTAAAACGGATCCAACTGTATAGTCACTTGCATCACACATCAACTCGAACTGTAAACTCCAATCGAGTGACTTAATAATTGGTGCAGTAGTCAATAATTCTTTCAATATGTCAAAAGCATCCTTCCACTCCTGGTCGAAGTTGAAAGTTAGCCTCTTTTTGCAATAATTTGCACATCGGCATTGAGAATTTTAGAGAAATCTTTGATAAACCTCCTGTAAAAACCTGCATGACCAAGAAACAAGCGAATCTCCCTCACCTAAGTCGGGTATTGTAAATTTGTTATTAGGTTTATCTTTGTGTTGTCTACTTTGAGCCCTCGAGAAGACACAATGTGATCAAGCACTATCCATGATTTACCATAAAGTGATATTTCTCCCAATTTAGAACAAGGTTAGTTTCCATGCATCTTTTTAGAAGAAATTCAAGATTTTCTAAGCAAATATCAAATGAGTAGACATAAACACTAAAATCATCTATAAATACCTCAATGATGTGTTCCACAAGTCAGAGAATATACTAACCATACATCTATAAAAAGTGGCGGGCACATTGCAAAGACCAACCGACATTCTTCTAAATGTGAACGTACCAAAAGGACAAGTAAAAGTAGTCTTCTCTTGATCCTCTAGTACGATTACAATCTGATTGTATCCCGAATAACCGTCCAGAAAGCAATAATTTGAATGTCTCGACAAGCTCTCTAACATCTGATCAATGAAAGGAAAAGGAAAGTGATCATTTCGGGTAGCAGAATTAAGCTTTCTATAGTTTATGCATACTCTCCATCCTGTTTGAACTCATGTAGTAACAAGTTCATCATCTTGATTTCTAACAACGGTAACACCAGATTTCTTTGGTACCGCTTGTACCGGACTAACCCATTTGCTGTCAAAATTTGGGTAAATCACCCCCACACTTAGCAATTTGAGAATCTCTTTCTTCACGACCTCTATTATTGGGGGGTTAATCCTACGCTGAGCATCACATACTAGCTTTGCATCGTCTTCCATTAGAATTCTATGCATGCACATGGATGGACTAATGCCTTTGATGTCAGTAATTTTCCAACCAATGACTGTTTTGTGCTATTTCAGAACCCTAATCAAGCGTTCTTCTTGGATGGCAGTGAGGTTCTTTGCAATGATCATCGGAAGCTCTTCTTTAACACCCAAGTAAGCATACTTTAAGTGATCGGGAAGAGGCTTCAATTCTAGCTTCGGTGCCTGCACAATAGAAGGTAAAGGAACCTCATCAGTTACGGGTAAACAAATATAAGAGGTATTACACATTCGAGCGTTTGTAGTGTCGTCAAGGCACCACATATCTCCATTATCTCTTTGGCTAATTCAACGTCCAAGTTCGGCTACCCATGAACGTCCAATTCAATGTTATTACACTACACAACTTCAAGTTCATCTTCACTGTTCAAATCAAACATTTGTTGTGCTAACGAACCAATAACATCGACAGTAAAAATGGAGTGAACATCACTAGGATAACGCATGGCTTCAAATATGTTGAAGCGAATAATCTCCTTATAAAATTCCATAGTGAGTGTACCGCCATTACATCAATTTTCGTTTTTGCAGTTTTTATAACGGTCTCCCAAGAAGTAACGAAGTTGATGAACTATTTTCTCCATTTTGCATATCCACAATATAGAAATCGACCGGAAAGATTAACTCATTCACTTGGACTAACACATCCTCCACGAGTCACTTAGGATATATGTTGGACTTTTTTGCTAATTGAATGGTAATCCCTGTCTCTTTTAAAGGTCCAAGATTCAAAGAATCATAAATATCGGCTGACATAACACTTATGGATGCTCCCAAATCAAGTAAGCACGTGCAAACCTCTTAGTAATAATAGTAATTGGCACTGTAAAGCCTCCAAGATCCGTATACTTTATAGGCATCTTCTTCAACAATATAGTCGTCGCACTCTCGTCTCGCCCACCTTAATAACTTCATTAGGAATCAACCTATCCTTCTTTGTACGCAAATCCTTCAAAAACTTGACATATCTAGGCATAGTTTTGATGACTTCAATAAATGGGATGTTAATTTGCACCTTCTTGAAGATATCCATGATCTCCTTATCTTGAGCTTCTTTATTGGACTTGGAAAAACGACTAGGAAAAAAAGGTGGTATGGTAAGGTAGGAACCGTGTCCTTAGGTTGTCCGGTTGAGATTGACTTTTCCTTTGGTACGGTTTCTTCCTTTACTTCCTTTTCTAAGTCACCACTAACCTTCTCTTGCTGATTTGAATCTTCTACTTGTCTTCCATCCTTAAGGTTACATCATTAACACTCTCTCTTGGGTTCACAAAGGTTGTGATGGAAGTTTCCTTGAAGTTTGTGATTTCATTTGATTCAAATTTGTAGCTAGATGTCTCATCTGAATCCACAAATCCTTAATGGTTGTTTCATTTTCTTGGTGGTTTTGCAGCATTGTTTCCTTGAGACTCTATGTTACAGAAGTGACACCCTGCATGTTTTGCATTAGGATGTTGAACTTATCATCAATAAAAGACCCTTGTTTTTTATATTGTTGTTGTGGTTGCTGGAAATGTTGTTGAAAAGCATTTTGTCTCCCATAAGCTGGCATAGGAGCTGCGGCTTGCTTGTTTGCATAGCTAAAATTTGGATGATCTCTTCAACCGGGATTGTAAGTATCCGAGTAGGGATCACATCTTGGCCTCTGATTAGGGAAAACAACATTTACCTCGGCATCCTCTCCATATGAAGGAAGAACTGCAGAAGTTATACGTTATACCATCTTTTCCACATTACCCATATGTTGCTCTACATGTGAGAAATCTCCCATCTCGTTGACTCTTCTGATACTTGAGTCATTTCTTGTGTAGACTCTCAATCAACTTGGTCGCCTACGAGATCGTCTTTTCAGTAAGTGAACCACCTACGGCTGCATCAATCAAATTCCTCTGTTCCGGAAGTAATCCTTCATAGAAGTATTGAATGATGAGAGTTGAGGATATGTTAAGGTATGGGCAGGTTGCCAATAATCTATTGTACCTTTCCCAATATTCATAAAGAGATTCCCCAGTAATCTGCAGAATGCTACTAATCTCTTTACGAATAGCGGTTGCCTTAGAAGCAAGAAAGTACTTCTCTAGAAAATAGCTTTTTCATCTCAGTCCATGTTGTAACACTCCCTGGGGGAAGGTAATACAACCACTCTTATGCTAGATCTATTAAAGAAAATAGAAAAGCTTGTATCATAGACTTATCATTGTCTTCGGTACCTTTCCTAAGACTTGTCATCTTGTGCTGGAATACTTGAAGATGACGGTTTGGATCTTCGCTTGGAAGTCCCTTGAACTTCGGCAAATGGTGAATAAGATTCGACTTCAGATCCACTGTGTCAGTTAGAGTAATACACTAAGCATGGAGATGTCAACTCTTGTAGCTTCTTCTTTGAAGGTTGAGGACCACCCATCTCTTCTATGTGATTCCTCTTTGTCCGAGTCTGAAAATTTACTTGGTGAAGAACTAGGAGAAAGCGTCCACTGCTCGAACAAAGTTTTTCTTTAGTAAAGTGCCTGATCGAAGACGTATACCAATGGGACTTGGTTTGCCCTCTTTAATCATTCACCAAAGATATTGTACCTGGAACTAAAAATATCTAGAAAACAAAGTTAAGAACTAAAAGTAAACCTAAAAACAAAAGTTAACGAAAATAAATAACAACTAAAACCAACTGCTCCCAGGCAGCAGCGGCAAAATTTGGTGTGTGTCGTAGGTGCAATCAAATTAGTAATCTTATTAACGTTTAATTAAAGAATAATATAATAGAAGTCAAGTTCGTTTCCATGAGGAGCTAGGTATTTTAGTTGTCAAATGTCACAAAGGAGGAGAGGTTGTTTTAGGTTTCAAACAAAGTAAATACGAAAGCAATTAAAAGTAAAGTCGTAAGCGATGAAGAGAGATATGATCGAGGAATCCTTCTTCGTTGTTAAACAATCATTGAATTAATATATTCATCTACTCATTGTTAATCAAAGACTATCACCAACTGTAGAATAATAATTAAATCAGTGTTATCCCCAAAATTCCTTATACCATTGGATACGGAAGTTCTCGCCTACCAGATTCTATTCGTCCTAACCACCTAGTAGTAGATCACTCAGGGTATAATTTGGTCGAATGCTTTATATTTTGTGAATTTATAGGTCAATCCTAGCAGTTAGACTCTTATATCAAGGTCCACTTACTAGTGTTGTTCATACACACAATTGTTCCATAGAACTCCTCTGCAAGGTCTCGTGTTCTCTACTTGTGTACGAGTCAGTGGATTATTATTTATCTCATAACTCAATACTAGCAATAGATTAAATAGACAAATCAATTCAGTTGTCCACCTAAACAATATATCAATCAATCGTAAATATTCTTTGTAGTAAAAACAAACGATAATCATGTGAAGAACTTCAAAATAGATTCATATCTAATAACTCAAATCATGTTTAGAACTTAGAATTCATCCTTAATCAATTATGTATTTAGATACTCATGGATGTTGAAACATCCATGTTATACATATAAAAAAGTAGATACGAAATCTTTACGATAATGGAACCACTCTGAAACCCTAGCTTTCTCCTCTTTTGGTGTTGTTGATCTCCTCCAAAGTTTGTAAAATTGTGTAAAAGGTGTAAAAGATGTTTCTTAATGTCTTGGGAGTCTCCTTTTATAGTACTTCATGATATCTAGGGATTAGAATCCTTCCGGGACCGGGTTTCCTCCTTTTAGAAGTCAAAAACATGTCAAACGGATCCTTTGGGTTTTCTTCAGTCGGCATAGATTTTTCCCCGCTAACAATACTGAAAAATTGGTAAAATTCTCTGCCACTAAATTCTCTACAATCGGCATAGTTTGGTTTCTGATGAACAATGCCGACTGATGGTGAAACTTTCTGCCACCAAACTTGCTACAGTCGGCATAGTTGTGCCGCTAATGAGCAATGCCGAATGTAGGTCCAATTCTCTGCCCCATTTCGTGTCACAATCGGCATAGATGTGTTGCTAATGAGAAAAATGCCGACTGTTAAGCTGAAAGAACCTTTTGTTCATCTCGACTGTTTTGTCCATAACTTCTTCGTCTGAACTCGGAATGACCTCATTCTTTCGTTATTCACTTTGTATTCTCGTTCTCTTCAAAATGGTATTAAGAACTCCTGGATTTGAATGAATAGAATTTGTCTTTGTCCCTTTTTCACTTGTAGAACTCAATTTCCTTAGTCATTTTAAGCACCTTGTAGCTCCTTTTTGGATGATTCACCTAATATAAGATATAAGATACAAAACAAACGTAATAACAAGTAATATGCAAGAATTATAGATAAAACAAGCATGGATTTGACACTAGAAACATGTGAATTATGCACTTATCAAATAGCCATGGACATCATGAGCCAAGGGAGTTCCTAGCCAAGGACGACGCATGGGGCTTGTGGCGCATTTGACGCTAGAGCTAGGGTTAGCACTTTTAGTGCTATGGTTGAGATGCGAAGTTAGCGGTATGTTGGTAATACCTTGTTAGGATAAAACATGTTAGCTAAGACTATTTTTGATTAGTTAGCATTTCTCAGGTGCTAGGGTTTAGCGCCAGGAAAGTTAGCGCTTTTAGCGCTATTGTGGCTAACTAGTGCCAATGCACTGCTAAACCAAATTGCTAGTGCTATATTGGTGTTAATACGAGAAAAGGCTAGGGTTAGCCTAACTGAGAGGTTTAATGCATCTTTTATGACATTTCTTCTCAACCGTGGTGCATGAGAGAGAGTAGCATATTATTTGTGGCTTATTTTTAAGCAAAGTGCTAGAGTAGCATATTTTGGCTCAGAATAGCAATTTGAGATGCATTCGTTTCGAGTGAAGCGTTAAGCTATAGCGTATTTCAGGGTTTAAGCATTAGCTATTCCCGAGTTTAATGGATGTTGTTAACATCAATGCTCATTCGAGGCAAGTTCAAGGAATTCATCCGTGGAATTTATGCGCCTTGAGACTAGTTCGATATGGCATGGATATTATGAGTATTGATAAGGATACAAGGCCAATTTAGAACGTTTGGATAAAATCTGTGTTCTTAATTCGCTTGCGGAATATAAATAGAGGCATAGTATTATATATTAAGCATATGCGTATAAATATGCACATATATGTTCTTGTTGCTTAGTATAGGGAAATTTTACAATTCTAGCCCTTATCAAAAACTCACCATCCACGGTAATTTAAATAGATTTATGAGTAAAATAGTTTCAAAGACACACTTTGGTCTGTAGAAAGGCTGGAAACCTAGTTTAAAACACCTGTAATTTATGGTTGTTTAGTTGGAGCGAGGGTTTAGATTCCCGAAGAATAGAAAATGGATTTGAAAGCTATTAGCAGTTTATTGGTTTTCCTGAATAATCCAAAAGGGTATATTTTAATGTTCTAACCATGGTATGAGATTTATTGAAACCAAAAATGTAAATTCACTAGTCATGGCATAGTCTGTGGGAGTTTACGGATATATCTTCTCAAGAAGTCAAAAATAATGACCCCTTTTATTTAAACTTCTACAGATACTGTGAATCTTCTCATTTGAACCGGTAGACAATAAAGGACCACAAATTATTGATCCATTACTCTATAATATACTATTGTCAATAAAAAAATTGTTGACAACCACCAGAATCGGCATTAATAAGGTCTCTAAGAGATCACAAGAAATTTATTCATGACGTATCAGTGGTTTTTTCACCAGAATTTGATTTTGATATGGGATACTAAGTTATCGATTTCCAATTCACAAGTTATTATAATAAATAATTTTGATTAATCGATTGATGCCATGAGAGCTAAAATCAATGGTTGAATGTCAAGTATGGGATATTGTTTGATTGTTCGAAAGACGCAATTCAGTTGTGCGTAAGTGGGTCTTTCATACCTAGCACCACTGTAACAACAATGCTGAACAATATAAAGCTAGAATTTTAGCCAAAGATTTTTACTTAGAAATGAGCCATTGATTATAAATAAGTTTTTCTCCCGTGTCAAAGAAAGACTTATTCAAAATTATCATAGCATTATTAGTATCACAATATGACTTTCGAGTTACATCAACTAAATGTGAAAATAGCCTTTATTAATGGTAAATTGTAAAGAAATATTACACGTGTTAACCTGAAGGCCTTGCCTTATTAAGTCAGGTACATGTAGTCTGTAAATTTTAAGAAACCTACGTATAAAATTATGCAGTTTCCCCTCATTGGTATATGAAGTTCAACAAAACTATAAATTTTTCTAGTTTTGAGTGAAGTTATCACGGATATCTATGCATATATGTTAAGATCAGTAGGAGAAATTTACGCTCTTGGTTTTTTTATGTTAAGACAAACTACTTACGAGTAGTGATCTTGGATTTATGCACATCTCTTTACGTTTTTTGAAATAAAAGATATCAATGAAGCTTACGACGTGATTGATATGATTTTATTGTAGTGGTAAGAAAGGGTTTCAAACTCTCGAACTTTTGAAGATTGATTTTAGATTTAAAAACTAATTTTCAAACTAGAAAATATACACAAAAGATGAAAATAATATTCACAAATACTGAGGTTATGGATTTCACCATTAACCAATTAAAGTGATTAAATCTAATCAATATTCATGCAATTCCTTACGTTTAAATTGATTCTAATATGTTGTAAAAGTAGATTTTCAAAGTAACATTTGTAAATCGAAAGTATAGAACATCAAAAACCCTAGGCTAAGCATGCTCTATCAAAAGAAATCACACTGCTTAATAAAAAATCCTTAAATCAATTTTTAATCATAGCAAATAATCATAAAAGAAATTACAAAAAATAATTAAAATAGAAATATACCACTTTTCTTGGAACAATGACTTCCTCCATCACCTCAGCAAAGGGGTTTAGCTCCTCATATTAATCACTTGCTCAAAATAATGGTTCATGGCTCAAAGTGTTTACAAATGATGAAAAGAGTGAAAATAATGAAAAACAGGAAATTCGCAACGTTTATAAACATTACAGACTCACTGTTACAGAGGGGAAAGTGTTTCACTAAAGATAAACGTTACAAAGTGAAAATAAATGTTGCAAAGTTAAAAGCTTTAGTAATATAATCTTCAACTTTTTAGCCATGGAAACTTCAACCTTTTAGCAAAGATTTCTTCATCACGATCATGAACAGATTTTTTAAGGATTTTTATTTCTTCGATTCTGGACAGAGACAGCCCCCCCCCCCCCTCCTCCCCAAAATTGTTCTTACATCTCTTATATTTATACTACAACCAATACTTGCCCAAATCTTATCTCAAATCTACGTAATAAATCTTCAAATCTTCTTAAAATAATCTCGGGAATTTTTTATCATCAATTCTCGATCTGATTTCTTTTACTGGATGATTTTTGTTTCTTTCTTGAGAACCATTATTTCCTTCTACCCAATGATGTTTCCCTAACAAAGCTTGAGAACAAAACTCCGTAGGATATACCCGAAAGAATCCTTCCCATATTTAACGCAAAAGTTAATCGGTTGGCGAGATTTTCTTTGATTTTAAAGTGTTTCATGTTGTAGAAACTCCTTCTATTTAGGCAAGAGTATATGCATGACATAAAATCCAAAGAAATCTCCAAATAAATTCGTACAAAACTTCACAGATTCTCTCATTTAAAGAAGAACTTTTCCCGCCAAAACTCAAATTTGAATTTAAAGAGTGGGTGTATTTAGTAAAACCTGGGTGCCTTTAACATTTTTAATGAATAGACCATTTAGTTGGGCACACCAATTCTTATAGAAAAAGAGCTAAGTTCCCATCTACCTAGAATGGTTAGTGTCATCCTGAATTGTTCACAAGTTTCTAGACTTTGGAGTTTCACATTTCACTAAAAGTTTCCCCCTTACCCCCAAACTTAAATCTAACATTCTCCTCAATGTTCTAAAGATGAATTATTAAAAGAATGAACAAGGAGAAACTGTTACCAATCGAAAGTAAGGAGTTAAGGAAAGATATTACCGAGTCGCATGAGCATGGGTTACCTCCCAAGAAGTGCTAAGTTTAAAGTCTTCATCCAGACTAAGAAAGAATTAGTCACCTCATAAAATCATATAGAAATAGTCGGAACAACTGTGGGTCATCTGAATAAAATAATATTATCCAAAATAGAAGGAAATTGCAGCAGGACCAGAAAGTGAACAAACTGAGCACACCCTTATCTAGTTTTCTGTTTAAGACAACTACATCTAGCTTTGGTTCAGGTTCAGGCTCTATGAAAGGGTCTAAATAAATCTCTTTAGGTTGAATTTCCTCATAGGCAGGATCAGAAGGATCATGTTGTAGAATCTGGAAAGACTCAACTAAGAATTTAGAAACACATAATAATAACCTGAATAATCGTGGATCCTCAAATTCAATCATATTTGACCCACACAGTTGACTACTATGAAAATGGTGGTTATTCTTAAACAAATGTGTCGATTCTAATCTCCTAAAGTAATTAGGCTTAGTCTCAAAACTTAATAACTGACGCATTTGAAATTCAAACGTTCCCACATATGGAAGAAAATATTTTGGTGGGAAAACAAAGTTAATCTTGGTATTATTTCTTGGGTATACCACATCAACCAGAGGATGGGTCTCTAACAACTGAACTTCTTTCTGGACATCAACAATCTCAGAGAATCTAGTTTGAAGATGATCTTGAAAAATGGTAGAGGTGCAAATGTCAATCCCCAAGTGAGGTACTTTAAGCAGGGATACTTGACAATCACAAGAATCATCGGTACCCCCAAACTTAAGGTGGACATTACTCTTAGATGGAATAAAAATTGTTGGTTGGATGCTAGGGTACTTAAGGTCAGAAATACACTCAGCTTCCTCTATAAAAAGAAATAAGGTAGAGTTATAAACTGGTAGAAGTTCAAAATTATCTTTCCATATATTATAAGTGTCCATCAAAGGTGCAGAATCTAACAAAGTATTCACCTCATTAATAACATTATCATCGTCAACATCAAACCCAAAGTGGGCTAGGCATTTCTCTAATGGATCTTCTAACAAAGTGTTTGGCAAAGAATTCTGAACTGAAGTACTAGTTATGTTCACTTCTTCTAAATCATAGATCTCACAAGAAGGTTGTCTACTCATACTAAACAAATTCAGTTCAATAGTCATGTTACCAAAAGAAAAATTAATTATTCCATTTCCATAATTGATGACGACATTATATGCAGCTAAAAAGGGATGACCTAAGATCACTGGTATTTGAGCCTCTGGGACCTGAAAAGGTTGGGTGTCTAGGACAACAAAATCCACTGGGAAAACTATTCTATTAACCTGAATTAAATCATCCTCTATCATATTAAAATTCTTTGAAAGTCTATCATCTTCGTCAGAGACTATTGTCTTCGAATCGTTAGACTCTAAATCACTAGTCTCAGGACAAACTCGTTCCTCTAAACCATTATCGGCTTCAAAACAAGAAAATTCTACACCGTCTAAAACAGTGGTATCTCTAGTCAAATCCTCTTCCTTTTGAATAGGTGAATAATCATTAAAATTATTTGGATTTGAACCAGAAATAACACTATCATCATGAAGCACAATTGGAGTGACAATTTCTTGATCACTCTGCCTATATATTTCAAGTTCTTCGTCACTACTATCCTCATCATCATAATAATATGAAGATGTTTGAACCTCTTCTAAATAAGAAGTGTTACCAATTCTATCCTCGTCCTCTTGACTAGGTGAATAATTATCAAGGGTAGCACTATATTGGAAATTAAGATCATTTTGAGCAATAATATTCTTTGCAAGACTTTCATTCACACTTAATTCAAATCTATTTGTATTCTCAGTCAACTGCTTGAGGGATTCGTCTAGAGAAAGAGTTGGGATACTATTTGTCCCCCCCCCCCCCCCCAACTTAATCCAAACCTTTTTGTATTCTCAGTCAACTCCTTGAGGGATTCTTCTAGAAAAACAAGTGGATCATAAGGAGTACTAGATCGCAATTGCTCCAATGATTCATCTAGAGGCATAATAGGTTCATTATAAGTACTAGATTGCATCTGCTTTAGGGCGTCCCTCCAAGACAAAGAACTCGAATTTTGTTCATTTTCATGTTCATAAGATGGGTGTGTATATGAATAGTAATTGGGATCACCCTGGTATGAGTAATAACCTTCAACAGGTTGGTGGTGGACCGACTACTATCCACACCATGTTGATAGTACAGATAATTTCTATTTTGAAATTCATTCGGATATTCATTGTATTGGTCTTCATAATACCAGTTCGATATTTTCTAACAAAAACTTCTTAATATATTTACAAAAATAAACTCTAAAAATAAATCCTATCGAAAGGGGTTCTAAACAAACACAAACAAGGCCGACTTAACCAAATCAAACCTAGTGAATCTAGCAAACAAAAAGCATGATGGCTCCACTTAGATTGCTTCTAGACCAGCTTCTTTATTCTTTCAAAAGGCAACTAGTTACAGTTTTAGCAAATCTCTTAGAATGATCCGAATTAGATTAAGTCGAATAGAAACAGGATAAGCTCTAAGGATCTTTGATAACCCTGCCTCTTTGGCAACGTTTCCTTGGGTTAGTCTAACAGAGTAACCAATACAGTCCTTTTGAATGACTTTCCAATAAGGTCGTTACCCTATAGGTCTCTTTCTAGTCAAATTTTAGGCTTAGGTTCGCGTAGGTAATGTGTTCCTAAGTCAGGCAGAAAGGATACGGTGATGAAATCCGAACCATTATCTTATATGGCCAGTTTCTGCCCTTTACTAGAAAAATAAATTCCATATTCAAGTCCTCAACATATACGCAATACGAATGAATATAGAAAACCCACTGACAGGGGATTCATGGGTGGTTAGAGTCTCACTTCCCGTTCCAAACGGGGGATGAAACGGTTGTAGTCGACTCGGGCCACCGACTCCTGTGTCAGTGTACGAATCCGAGGGGCGAGACAATATCGTAATTGTCGTCCTTCCATGTTGCAGTTTATATTTAAATACCCTTCCGTAGGGTTTAAAAATAATAATAAAGTTCAAAAGTTCAAAGTCCAAAGTCCAAAGTCAAAAAATAAGAAAAAACGGAAAAATACCTAAAATAATTACAAAAATAATAAGAATTTCGTAATACAGTTTTCTAAAAAGAAAAAGAAAAAAACCCTAAAAAAATTAAAAAAAATTGACTGAAAAAAAGTCTTGTCTTCTTTTTCCGTTCTTTTCGATTTGTCTTTGACTCAAAGTTTTTAATCAATCAATATAATCTTTGGATCCAATTTCTTTTTTATCCAAAACCTGTAATACAAAGAAAAATACCCAAAAACGTAAAATAGAACATATAAAAATAAAAAATAAAATAAAAATCTAACTAAACTAACTAACCTAAAAAAAAACTAAAAAAAAAATCTAAAAACAAGTCCGCGTCGACGGCGTCAAAAACTGATATGGTTTTATGGTAGTGGTAAGAAAGGGTTTCAAACTCTCGAACTTGTGAAGATTGATTTTAGATTTAACAACTAATTTTCAAACTAGAAAATATACACAAAAGATGAAAATAATATTCACAAATACTGAGGTTATGGATTTCACCATTAACCAATTAAAGTGATTCAATCTAATCAATATTCATGCAATTCTTTATGTTTAAAGTGATTCTAATATGTTGCAAAAGTAGATTTTTAAAGTAACAAATGTAAATCGAAAGTATAGAACATCAAAAACCCTAGGCTAAGCATGCTCTATCAAAAGAAATCTGCTTAATAAAGATCCTTAAATCAATTTTTAATCAAAGCAAATAATCATAAAAGAAATTACAAAAATTAATTAAAATAGAAATATACCACTTTTCTTGGAACAATGGCTTCCTCCGTCACCTCAGCAAAGGGGTTTAACTCCTCATATTAATCACTTGCTCAAAATAATGGTTCATGGCTCAAAATGTTTACAAATGATGAAAAAGTGTGAAAATAATGAAAAATATGAAATTCGCAATGTTTATAAACATTACAGACTCACTGTTACAGAGGGAAAAGTGTTTCACTGAAGATAAACATTACAAAGTGAAAATAAATGTTGCAAAGTTAAAAGCTTTAGCAACAGAATCTTCAACTTTTTAGCCACGGAAACTTCAACCTTTTAGCAAAGATTTCTTCATCACGATCATGAACATATTTTTTATGGATTTTTATTTCTTCGATTCTGGATAGAGACATCCCCCCCCCCCTCCCCAAAATTGTTCTTACATCTCTTATATTTATACTACAACCAATACTTGCCCAAATCTTATCTCAAATCTACGTAATAAATCTTCAAATTTGGAATTTTTTATCATCAATTCTCAATCTGATTTCTTTTACTCGATGATTTTTGTTTCTTTCTTGAGAACCATTATTTCCTTCTACCCAATGATGTTTCCCTAACAAAGCTTGAGAACAAAACTCCGTAGAATATACCCTAAAGAATCATTCCCATATTTAACGCAAAAGTTAATCGGTTGGCGAGATTTTCTTTGATTTTTAAGTGTTTCATGTTGTAGAAACTCCTTCTATTTAGGCAAGACTATATGCATGACATAAAATCCAAAGAAATCTCCAAATAAATTCGTACAAAGCTTCACAGATTCTCTCATTTAAAGGAGTACTTCTCCCGCCAAAACTCAAAATTTTAATTTGAAGAGTGGGTGCCTTTTGTAAAACTTGGGTGCCTTTATCAAATCCAAGGGGGTTCCTTTCACAATTTCTTGGGTTCCTTTAACATTTTTAATGAGGTGTTTTTAGCACTTTTTAGCCGATTTCTCCATGATTATTTTTTCTTCTAAAAATACCTATAAACATAATAAAATGCCAAAATTAATACAAAAATGAGCACTAGCAATATTTAGAATTGAGACAAATCAGACACAAAAATATGTCTATCAGTGATAGTCGCATATCATGTGAATTACTAAAGCTCTCATATAAAGCCTATATCGAATATTCGAAAAAAAATTGAGATAACAACATATTTATCAAGTTTTGTTTCATATTGGAAAGAAGGTATAAATAATAATCTTCATTACGTTTTCATTCTGAAATGAATCCGAGAACAAATAATAATCTTCATTATATAATGGGTTGTCGATATGTTAGCCAGAAGCTTAATGAATCCGAGAACAAATTATGAGAAAACTATCAAGAAATTTAAGATACTAATATTGAACTGCGTCTTACAATTAGTTAATCAGCCCAGTTAGAGTTGATTGGGTTTTCATACTTCAATTTTGTTGGATGTACGGATTCTATAAAGGAATAATCCATTAATATTACTTCAACAACTGAATTTGAATATGCATGACTGGGAGACTTAGAGATTTAAGTTTGTTACTACATTGCTGAAATTTATCGTCTTAGCTTCGCAACATTAAAGAACGATATGAATACAAAACGAACAAAACACATGAACCTTGAGTATCTATATGTGGATTAAGCAATTCAAAAATAATAAGTTATTCATTTTTCGTTAAGCACAATTATGCACTTCTGGAACAGTTACCTTTTAATACCTCTCAAGAAAAGATTACAATCTTAGGTCTATGGGAGTAATTGATTAATTAATTCAGCTAGTTTATGTGCTTACTTTTTAACACTTATTGAGTTATTATTAATGAAATTATGAATTTATTTATGTATTCATATTTAGTATACACTTATGTGATTGGATGAATGTTAACAAAAATTATCATTCCTAAAGACATCACTGGACCATTATGATATCCCTATTTAAGGCTTAGTTAAGTAAGTTATTTGTGTTGTGGTACATGGAAGGGAACATGTTGATAACAGGACAATGTGCAACCTCCATGACTCGCATGAGTAGTTTGCTTGATTAAGTTATTATGTTTAACCATTAAATTTTGTTTAGCAATTGTGCGTGCTTATGTTTTATACGATTGACCGTTAAATAGATTATCACATGGACCAGTGGGAGAATGTAAGAATATTTCTGTATGGATGGAAATATTCTCTTGGGCCCATGTAATAATCTTGGCTAATCTAAATTATTGCTATACTTAACCGGTTTCCTTTATGGGGGATCATTTCCTTATATATCTCTTCTTTGATGGACGGTCGAGATCTAAAGTCCAATATTAAAATCCTAGGAACTTGGTCCTCTCTCTACCTATAAAATAAACACAATATCCATCAATATTGGGTTCAAGGAATTGTTATTCATTACGGCTAAGGTCAAGAGAGAGAAACCAAGATCTCCACAAGGTATTAAGGGTGACGGTATTTAGATTAGCGCTATCATGTATTTATTTTAATTAATTTTGTATATTTTATTATATAATTATCATGAAGTTCACGATCCTGCGATAACGTATTTTATAAATTAAAATCTAATAGGCTTTAGGTTCCTTGATAGGTGACTTTCTAGAGCTGGACGTCACCAACATTCACAATATGGTAGTTGATTTTATATTGGATGGCAACTGGTCCATTCCAGATTATATGCCAGAACTTTATGAAGCGATGCAATAGAACATCCAGGAGATTCTTTTTGCTCTATATAATAAAGATAAAATGATTTGGGCTCATCGTGATACAAGTGCGGTTATTATGGAGGTTGCATTTGAGTTTTGTAGACCTAGAAGAACAATCGATGTTGATTTCTCAAATCTTTGGGAGATAAAACCACCACTGAGAAAAGTTGGTGTTGTTTGGAAGTTATTACATAATTGTGTGCCTACTAATGACATAGTCCTCTTTTCAGGAATCACTTCGGAAAATTGTTGCAACCTCTGTACAGTGGCGAATTGCGGCGAAGCTCAGCATCATTTATTTTTTGAATGCTCGTATGCAACTACTCTTTGGGATTGGTTGGAAAGTATTTTTAATATGTTCCTTAATGCAACTTCTGTTCTGGATATGTTTGTTATTATTCGTGTTTATGACAATAGCTCTCGGATTAAAAAACTTTTGTGGGTAGCAGTGATCAATTGTTTATGGTTGATTTAGTATGTAAGGAATCAGCTGTGTTTCCACCACGAGATAATTAGTATTTATCAGGAAGCTACAAAGTTGGAGGGTTTAATTAGCGAATCAGGCAAACTTGGTAAGGGTCATATGAATAATACTTTAGATGATCTTTATATTCTCAGGTTTTTCTAGGTTGAAGGTGTAGCTCGTAAAGCTCCAAAGATTATAGGGGTGAATTGGAAGACGCCTCTATATGGATGGATCAAAATTAATGTTGATGGATGTTTGCTAGGAAATCCTGGTCTTTCAGGTTGTGGGGTGGTATTTCGCAAAAACAATGTTTGGCACAATCGATTGGCGTGGATCCTCAGCTTCGGCTGAGTTTTGGGGTGCTATCTTTGTTTTTAAGATTGCTCGTTCTAGGAGACTATCTCATATTTGGTTTGAATGCGACTTAATGCATGTCACTAAAGCTTTAGCGGACTCTTCTCTAGTGCCTTGGAAACTAGTTGTTCACTGGGCTAATTGTATGAAATTTTTATCGTATATTCAATTTAGATACTGTCATATTTATAGAGAGTGTAATGTGGTGGCGGATTTATTAACAAAACAGGGAGCAATCACGGAATCTCATTGGTGGGACGAGCTCTCTGTTTTTATCAGATCCGTTGTGGGGGTTGACAGATCAAGTTTGTATGTGTTTCATTTTCGATAACTTGTATTATATTTTTCTTATTTTTTTCACTTCTTATTTTTTTGAGGTTTTGGCCTAGTTCCTTCATTATTTATTTATTCTGCCTTTATTAATAAAATCTCTTCCGAGCTTTGTTTAAAAAAGAAGAAAAACAAATTAAAAGGCAAAAAAAAATCAAATAACATCAAAACCAAAACCAAAACGTGAACAAAAAAATAAGAAAAACAATCACATACCTCAAAGCCTCGGACCTTTACTTTGTGAGAAAGATCTTATCCTATCATATACTGTACTCAGGATAAGAATTTGAGCCGGAATTTGTGTTTCGGCAGGCCCACTGTTGGAGCTGCTTGAGGACTTGAGTAACAAAACTTGCTTAAATCTCGATTTTAAACAAAAAATTCGGAGAGAGGATGCCGGCTAGGTAATAGATTTCTACCAAGTAAAGGCACAAATCCTTTGATCACAGAGTAGAGGTTGTCTGTGGTTCTGGTGTTTTTCTTCTGTAATTAGTTGTCTCTCTTTATATATACATATGCCTAGGTATTACCCGGGTCTATAGCCCGGAAGTTGAGCCTATAGATTAGCCGGTATTTTGTTGGTTGGATCAAATTAGCCGGGTCGTAGTCTCCGGCTATACCCCTTAAATTCTTTTAGAAATTAATATTTGGTATTAATATTGTTGGTTGTTTATAATTAGAAAATTAAGTTAAATTTAATAGATTGAAATGAATTCTACTTAACTTTATTGATTAACCACATTACATTTATATACTAGATTACATGTCATACACCCATGTGAGACCCATGTGATATCCATGTGTGAATCTGATGTGGCTTTGACAGCTAGGATGACAGATGGGTAGGACAACTATGATCCCCCCTCAAGCTCATGGGTGTTGTAGCAAGCTTGAGCTTGTTCCTTAGTGTGAGATACCTTGCTGCTGGAAGAGGCTTTGTTAAGATATCTGCTGGCTGTTGAGATGTGTGAACATAGTGTATCTTCAGTTGATTCTCCTGTACTAACTCTCTAACATAATGATAGTCTATATGTATATGTTTCATCCTAGAATGTTGGATAGGATTAGAAGAGAGACTAATCGCACTTATGTTGTCACAGCCTACAGTTGGTAAACCTTTTATTGGATAGTGTAAGTCATTTAGAATGTATAGAAGCCATACCATTTCTGCTGATGATTGTGCTAAGGTTCTGTACTCAGCCTCTGTGCTGGATCTGGCAACTGTGTTTTGCTTCTTAGATGACCATGAAACAATATTAGACCCCAGATAGATACAGAAGCCTCCTGTTGATCTTCTATCGTCAATGGATCCTGCCCAGTCAGAATCTGAGAATCCAGTGAGAGTATGTGTTCCCTTTGTGAACTTTAAGCCTAGATTGACTGTGCCCTTTAGGTATCGCAGTATTCTCTTTGCTGCCTCCATATGTGTTGTTCTTGGCTGATTCATGAATTGACATACTGCATTGACAGCATAGGATACATCTGGCCTGGTCCATGTTACATATTGCAGAGCACCCACTAGTGATCTGTAGACAGTAGGATCTTCAAGTAATTTTCCATCTTCCTTTGTTAGTTTTGTTGCTGCCGCCATTGGAGTTTGGCAAGGTTTACAACCTTCCATTCTGTGCTTCAGTAACAAGTCAACTATGTATTTTGCTTGGCCAAGAAAAATTGCTTTATTTTGATGTTGTACTTCCAGCCCTAGAAAGTAATGAAGATTTCCTAAATCTTTGATTGGAAATTGCAATTGTAAATCTTTGATTACCTCATTCATATGACTTGCGGATCCTCATGTTAGAACTATATCATCGACGTAGACTAGAGCTATGGTAACTGTTGAGCCCATCTTGTAGACAAACAGACTTGTATCTGCTTTGGATTGGATGAAGCCCAGTAGAATCAGACTTGCTCTCAGTTTTTCATACCAGGCCCTTGGAGCCTGTTTCAGTCCATATAGGGCCTTATGTAACAGACATACTGCATTGGGCCTGGTTTTGTCGATGTATCCTGGTGGTTGAGCCATGTACACCTTCTCTTTTAGTTCACCATGAAGAAAGGCATTTGAAACATCTAGTTGATGTAGCTTCCATTCTAATTGGGTTGCAATGGAGATGACAACCCTAATTGTAGCTGGTTTGGCAACAGGACTGAAGGTCTCCTCATAGTCTAGACCTTGTTGTTGATGATATCCCTTTGCTACTAACCGGGCCTTGTGTCTAGCTATTGACCCATCAGGATTATATTTGATTCTGAAGACCCATTTGCAGCCCACTACATTAGTTTGGCCTGGGTTATCTACTAAAGTCCAAGTGCCTGCTTCTTGAAGAGCTGTGTATTCATCCAGTGTCGCATCTTTCCACACTTTCTGTTTATGAGCTGTACTAATACAAGTTGGTACAGTACTAAGTTGACCCAAGAGAGCTGTGTTTATTGGATATTTGGTGGAGTATGTTGCTTTTGGCTTGCTATTTCCTGTTTTTGCTCTTGTTTTCATTTGATGAATGTTTAAAGTTGGTGCTTGCTTATCTAACCTTGGACTGTCTGGTAGCAAAAAATTCTGCATCTGTGCACTGATTGATGATGAGGGCTGTTCTGTAGTTATTATTCCTGATTCTGGAATTGTATTGTTGCTGCTCTCTAATCTTTGATATGGGAATTGTGTCTCATCAAAGGTTACATGTCTTGATATGTATACTTTTCCTGTGACAGGATCAAGACATCTATAACCCTTGTGGTTTGGGCTGTAGCCAATGAAAACACAATGCTTGCTTCGTTGTTCTAATTTATTTGATGTATATGGCTTCAGCCATGGAAAGCAGGAACACCCAAACACTTTGAAGAATTCATAATCAGGTTTCTTGGCAAATAACAAATGGAGATATAAACTGTATAGACTTTGTAGGCAACCTATTGATGATGAAATTTGTTGTCAGTATGGCATCTACCCAAAATTCAGTTGGTAACATGGACTGGCATAGAAAAGTCCTGGTTATCTCTAGCAGATGCTTATGTTTTATTTCTGCTACTCCATTTTGTTCCGGAGTATGTGGACAAGTTAGTTGATGAACTATTCCTTTATGAGCACAAAAGTTCTGTAGAAAAGAATTAATGAACTCTCCACCATTATCAGTTCTGATTGTACACACTTTTGTAGACAACATATTCTCTATTTGATTGACAAGAGATACAAACTCAGTTTTGAACTCTGCTTTATTTGATAAAGGAATTAACCAACAGAACTTTGAATATTCATCAATGATATTGGCATAATAAACTTGCCTGAAACAGAAGTCATATGACATGGACCCCAGAGATCCATGTGTAACAACTCTAGTGGTTTTATTGCTATAGAACTAGACATTTGAAATGGGAGTTTCTTAGTTCTACATAATCTACATTCATCACATGAGAAAGGTTTGGAGAAAGTACTAGGATGTTGTAGTTGTGCGCATATCCTTTGCATTGTCTGAAATGAGGGATGCCCAAACTTTCGATGTAGAAGGAGAGGATCAGTTGTTGTTGAAGCCAGAGCCAGCTGCTGTTGAGTCCCAAAAGTAATCGGGTACAGACCATTTTTATGTGGTCCTTTGAAAAGAAGTATCCCAGAGTTCTTGTCCTTCACAGTGAAACCATCAGAGTCAAATACTAATGAACAATTATTATCTGTGGTAAATTTGTGTATGGATAGTAAGTTGTGTGATGCCTCTGGAACTATGAGTATATCCTTCATATCAAAATAATGCTGATTAGCTAGTTTGGTTGAACTACCTTGATGGGTAATAACCATACCTGCACCATTTGCTGTTTGAATGGTGGCTGATCCTTTGTATTTGACTGGTTCCTGTAAGACATTGACATCAGAAGCAATGTGTTTGTTAGCTCCACTGTCAGCAATCCATTCTTCTCTGTCGAATATATCTGCTGCAGCTAGCATTGCAGTTAAGTTGGCTGGTGGAGCTCTGCCTTGATATTTGAAGTTTAACCTTTGAGAACATGTAGTTGCGTTGTGGCCTGGTACACTGCAGATTTGACAGATTATTCTTTCTCCCTGAGTAGAACCTCTGGAATAGGTAGATATTGGAAAATAGGATGGATTTGGATAACGAGAACTAAATTGATGAGATCCTCTGTTGGGTAATCGTTGATTTCCTCTGTAGTTGTTTCTAGAGTAGTGATTATTTGTTCTTGAATATCCTCTGCCATTATTTACAAGGAAAGCTTTTGTAATCTGATCCTCCTGAAGTGATTTCTGTCTCTCAAGGATAACTGTTTCTTCACTAAGAAGATTATTGTGAAGCTCAATACATGTCACAGGTGGATTCCTGTGTCTCATTGCAGTGGCAAATGAATGATACTCCTCATTGAGAGCTTTTAGCGTTATTACTACCAACTCCTTATCAGAAATCAGTTCACCAGCAGAAGCAAGTTGGTCAGATAAAAGTTTAACTTCATTGATTAAAGAAGATATTGACCTTTTACCTTGTGTAATGGATAGAATTTTTGTTCTCAATTGAATGGAGTGAGTGGAAGATGATCTTCCAAATCTGTCTTCTATCTGTTTCCAGAGTTCAGCAGATGTTTTGGATGTTGAAAAATAGGGTATTACCGCCTCTGATATTGTTGAATGAATCCACATAGTAATGGTGGAGTCTTCATCTATCCATTCATTATATAGTTGATTTTCGATTCCATTCTGTTGATTTCTTGGAGTTGTATATTGAGGAGGGCAAGGATATGTTCCATCTAAGTATTTTCTGATTTTGAATTTTTGAATAACAGGATTCATTAGATTTCTCCATGTTATAAAATTTTCTTCTCTCAGTTTCAGTTGAATGAAGCTAGTTAGTTGATTTAAAGGAATCTTTGAAATAGAACTAGAAGTGGAAAAAGGATTATCCATTGATGGTGAAACTGTTGATGATGAAGTTGAAGGAAAATTTTCAATCATGTAAGATTGTGAAAATACTTGAAAAGAGTTCTAAAAAACTGAGGTGAAGAATAGAATCAGATTCTTGGAACCGATTTGAGTAGATTTGGTTCTTTATAGATCAGGAAACTCTAGATGATTGTATTACAAGAATGAAAGTAAGAAAAACTCTTACAAATTCTTTAATGAAATTAGATCTAAAAAATTTATCAACAAACTATGAAATCTTGATTGATCTTGGATACTACCAACTATGATTTTCTGGTGTTAAAAATATTAAGAATAGTTATCATCATCTTAATATCAAAATACCAGAGAAAATAGTTAGTAGAGAAGATCAGATTTTATCTTTCTTAATACTAGAAACCAGAAAACTTTGTTTGTAATGAAGATCAGAGAGATTTAATCAGAGACGAGAAAGAAAGAAAATGAATCTTTTGTTGTTGAGTTTCAGTTTATAGAATGAGAAGAAAGAAGAAGTAATCGTGTTCATTTATTAGCTCTCTGATCAATGAGCATGCTTGACAGAAATTCGATGTTGACTTCACGTGTATTGAGAAGAGAAAATTGAATAGATTCAGAAAGTTGTCTGGCATGCGTTACTTACTTGTTAATGTCTCTGTCTGGTGTATTTGAAAATTCACTGTATTGCATTAATGGCTGATGACTTTTCTTCTTTGGTTGAATCGAGAAGACGAAATTGCAGACAATAAGAAATGGCAGACAATTTATGCACTTAACGTGTGACTGTTAGTCTCTGTTTTGCCATTAATTCTGACAATACAACTTGATTGACGAGAAATTTGTCTTGATTACTGTTGAAAATTCTATGAATAACGAAGAGTTTGCTCAAGAATTAAAGAGAAATTGAAAATTCTCCATTAACACTCCATCCAAGAAACTTTAGCGTTTTCCCAAGCATAAAAGCTCTGATACCATAATAGATTGAAATGAATTCTACTTAACTTTATTGATTAACCACATTACATTTATATACTAGATTACATGTCATACACCCATGTGAGACCCATGTGATATCCATGTGTGAATCTGATGTGGCTTTGACAGCTAGGATGACAGATGGGTAGGACAACTATGAAAATTAAGAAATCTAATTATATTAGGAAATTTAGTCATGGAAAATTTAAGGTTAGACGTGTTTAGGATTAGCCGATGTTTTGTTGGTCGGGTCAAATTAGCCGGGACCTACGGCCCCGGTCGTACCCCTTAAATTCTTTTAGAAATTAATATTTGGTATTAATATTAACCGTTTTTAATCATAAAATTAAGTTAGATTAAGAAATCTAATTATATTAAGAAACTTAGTCATGACAAACCTAAGGTTAGTCGTGTTTAGAATTAGCCGGTGTTTTGTTGGTCGGGTCAAATTAGCCAGGGCCTACGTCCCCGAACGTACCCCTTAAATTCTTTTAGAAATTAATATTTAGTATTAATATTGTTGGCCGTTTTTAATTAGAAAATTAAGTTAGATTCCGATGTTTTGTTGGTCGGTCAAATGAGTCGGGGCCTACGGCCCCGGACGTACCCCTTAAATTCTTTTAGAAATTAATATTTGGTAATAATGTTAGCCGTTTTTAATCATAAAATTAAGTTAGATTAAGAAATCTAATTATATTAGGAAACTTAGTCATGGAAAACTTAAGGTTAGCCGTGTTTAGAATTAGCCAGTGTTTTGTTGGTCGGGTCAAATTATACAAGGTTTACATCCCCGGCCGTACCCCTTAAATTCTTTTAGAAATTAATATTTTGTATTAATATTGTTGGCCGTTTTTAATTAGAAAATTAAGTTAGATTAAGAAATCTAATTATATTAGGAAACTTAGTCATGGCAAACCTACGGTTAGACGTGTTTAGGATTAGCCGGTGTTTTGTTGGTCGGTCAAATTAGCCTAAGCCCTCAAATTCTTTTAGAAATTAATATTTGACACTAATGTTAGTTATTTTTAATTAGAAAATTAAGTTAGATTAAGAAATCTAATTATATTAGAAAACTTAGTCATGGCAAACATAAGGTTAGTCGTGTTTAGAATTAACCGGTGTTTTGTTGGTTGGGTCAAATTAGTCAGGGCCTACATCCCCGGTCGTACCCCTCAAATTCTTTTAGAAATTAGTATTTGGTATTAATATTAGTCATTTTTAATTAGAAAATTAAATTAAAAAATCTAATTATATTAGGAAACTTAGTCATGACAAACCTAAGGTTAGCCATGTTTAGGATTAGCCGGTGTTTTGTTGGTCGGGTCCAATTAGCCGGGGTCGTACCGTACATCTTAAATTCTTTTAGAAATTAATATTTGATATTAATATAAAAAACTTGTGGATGGTAAGGAAGGAGAGTTTTACAAGTAATTCCACATGTAAACAGTTTCGTCTGGTTGAAAGATTTATGGAAAAGATCAGAAAATAATGAGATGTTGAACTAAATGATTGATGCATGGTTTTATGTTGCCAAATAATTATTTGCACATTTAATTTACTCATGTTGATAATAACATTATATTGAACTATTCTAGATATTTATTTATTTTTCTTCTCAATTTGCAATACTAGAAATGCTAATGCTAACTGTTGGGTAGCCTCTTATCCGACTGAACTTTACAATTTATTCTAATGTTGTTCATTTCGACCTAATTTTTCCTTTCTAATTGGATCAATACATTTATTTGTTCTTTCAACTGTTCCATGCTCATCTTACCAAACAGACTAAAAAAAGTGTCATATGTTAGGTTTAGAATCAATAACCTATAAATCTATATCATCTAATTAAATAGCTTTATTCGGTTCCAGATTGAGTGTTTGATCATGTATTAAGCTTCAGATGAGGCTTTATACCATTAACCATTTTTATGGACGTCATGCAACACTTCCTTTTCTTTCTTCTTTTACTGTTTCAGATTTTAAAAAGACACCTCAAACTTAAGCAAACATCAGTCATGTGTTCCCTCTAATATATTCAAGCAAGGACAATAGGATCATATCTTTTCCAATTTATGTTTTTTCCTGGGTAATTTTGTGAAGGCTTGTACGTACACATATATGAATTAAAATGATCAATCTAACCATAGGATTCTGGCATAGAATATACCTTTAACTTCAAGATCCTTGAACTATAATAACACTCGTGAGCCATTAATCAATTTTGACTTTTGGAAAAGAGATTTATCAATTTATAAATAATTTTAATTATATTAGGAAACTTAGTGATGGCAAACCTAAGGCTAACGTGTCTAGGACTAGTGGTTATGCTATGGCTAGTTTTGTCACGGGTCGCAGCATAATCTCCACCATTAAAATAATAATAAAATCTCGGTCGTAGATCTTGGGATTCAACTGACAACTATACACTTTGATTTATATCTTTGATCCAACGGACGACTATATGTCTTACGAATCCATCGATCCTGGCCGTAGGATGAAGATTTGGACGGTCGGATATATCCGGGAACATAAGCACACTTCTTCCTTATGGTATATACTAGGTATTACCCGGGCCTACGGCCCGGGAGTTGAGCCTGTAGATTAGCCGGTGTTTTGGTTGTCGGGTCAAACTAGTCGGGACTTACGGCCCTGGCCGTATCCCTCAAATTCTTTTAGATATTAATATTTGGTACCCCTTAGTTATATTATGAAACTTAGTCATAGTAAACCTAAGGTTAGTTGTGTTTAGAATTAATCGGTGTTTTACTGGTCGGGTCAAATTAGTCGGGTCAAATTAGTCGGGGCCTAAGGCCCCGTTCGTACCCCTCAAATTCTTTTAGAAATTAATGTTTGGTGTTAATATTAGTCGTTTTTAATTAGAAAATTTAAGTTGGATTAAGAATTCTAATTATATTAGGAAACTTAGTCATGGAAAACCTAAGATTAGTTGTGCTTAAGATTATCCGGTGTTTTGTTGGTCGGATCAAATTAGCCTGGGCCTATGGCCCCGGCCGTAGCTCCTTAAATTATTCTAAAAATTAATATTTTGTATTAATATTTTTAACTGTTTTTAATTAGGAAATTAAATTAGATTAAGAAATCTAATTTTAGATTACTTTGATGGTCATCGTATAATATCTGACATTTAGTATGGTGATCTTCTTGTAGATAGTAATGTAATGGATACAAAGGGTTACTTACTTGCTTGTCAACATGGTTATCCAAGAGCACAAATTAACAGTTCCGCTACAATATTGACCTATGGTTCATATGGACTTGGTGTAAGTATTTCAAATTTGAGATTCCATTGGGTTTGGCATTCTTGAATATGTTTGCTTCGGTTCTAAATGGTGCTTATGATTAGTTTTAGAATATAGTTTAATGTTTCTTTTGTGTTCATTTAATTGATGTCACCACCAATGTAATCAATATTGGATTTTGTTTTTTCTTGGTTGGGACCGAGATACTGGTACAACTTTGTATCGGGGAAATTATCATTGAAATATCGGTGAAATATCGGTTCTAAATTTTATATAAATATATCAAACATTTTTCACATATTGCACCTATTAAGATGAGTGCCGAAACCGGTATTATCGGCGGTATCTCGGCCATCTCGGCCGAAATTGACTATATTGGTCACCATCATACCTTTACATTTTCAAATTAATTGGTCTAAAACTTCTTTCAGGTTCATGGCTCTGATTCAGATATTGATCTTTATGTATTAGGGCCTGCTTTGCCAGCATGGATGTAAGTTCCTTTTGCTTGTTATTTCGGTTCTTTAAGCTGGATATGCAATGGGTGTGGCTTATTTCAAGTTTACACCTGAAGTTAATCAAGATTTCAAGAATAGTCCACTTTATTGATTCTTTAACCTTTGATTTGTTTTCTCTTAATGTTGTATAAGAGGATTTTTTAATTGTTTTGCGCCGGATGCTTGAAAGTAGGTCAGAGATATTAGAACTTCACTGTGTGAAAGATGTAAAATTTTCTTTTGATGCGATTTAAATTTGAGGGGATCTCAATCGATCTTCCGTATGCACAACTTAAAGTCATGCCAGTGCCTGATGTAAGTGTTTAGATTACGTTTACAATTAGAAAATGTTGTGTATGGTACAAATATAATAGGTGCTCTATTGATCTGAATTTCCCTAGGTCGTAGATATAATAGGATTGTAATGAACTTAGTCACGGCAACTTAAGGCTAACCGTGTCTAGGGCTAGTTTTATCCCGGGCCGTGTCACAATCTCTTTCGTTAAAAAAATAATAAAATCTCGGCCGCAGATCTTGGGATTCAACGGGCGGGCCGCAGATCTTGGGATTCAACGGGCGGATATATACTTTGATTTATATCCTTGATCCAACTGACGAATATATCTCTTACGAATCCATCGATCCTGGTCGTAGGATCACGATTTGGACGGTCAAATATAGCCGGGAACACAAACACCCTTCTTCCTTATAATATAGACTACGTATTACTCGGGGCCTACGTCCCGGGAGTTGAGCCTATATATTAGTCGGTGTTTTGTCGGTTGGATCAAATTAGCCGGGTCTTTGGCCCCGACCGTACTCCTTAAATTCTTTAGAAATTAATATTTGGTTTTAATATTGTTAGCTGTTTTTAATTAAATAATTAAATTAGATTAAAAAATATAATTACATTAGGAAACTTAGTCATGGCAAACCCAAGGTTAGACGTGTTTAGAATTTGCCGGTGTTTTGTTGGTCGGGTCAAATTAGCCAGGGTCTACGGCCCCGACCGTATCCCTTAAATTTTTTTAGAAATCAATATTTTATATTAATATTAACCGTTTTTAATTAAGAAATTAAGTTAAATTAAGAAATCTAATTATATTAGGAAACTTAGTCATGGCTAATCCAAATGTTTGTCGGTGTTAATTTGGTCGTACCCCTAAATTCTTTTAGAAATTAATATTGTTAGCCGTTTTAAATTAGAAAATTAAGTTAGTTAAAAAATATTAGAAAACTTAATCACAGCAAATCTAAGGTTAGACGTGTTTAGACTAGCCGGTATTATATTGGTCGGGTCAAATTAGTCGGGGCCTACGGTCCCGGCCGTACCCCTTAAATTCTTTTAGATATTAATATTCGATATTGATATTAGTCATTTTTAATTAGAAAATTAAGTTAAATTAAGAAATCTAATTATATTAGGAAATCTGATTATACTAGGACCAGTGACTATGCTAGGGCTAGTTTTGTCCTGGATCACGTCATAATCTGTACCGTCCAAAAATAAAAAAATCTCGGTCATAGATCTAAGGATTCAACGGACGGATATATACTTTGATTTTATATCGATATACATGATCCAACTGACGGCTATATATCTTACAAATCGCCCAATCTCTACCGTAGGATCACAATTTGGACGATCGGATATGTATCCAGAAGACAGACACCCTTCTACCTTATAATATAGATATAGATAACTTGAATAAACTAATCTCGGTAAGGATTTATTCTCAATCAATACCACTTACGTTACTAGTGAAACTGTCTAGGTGAACATTTTACCATTATCAGAACCCTAGAGTTGTATCACTATCACCATCCAACATTCCTACTGAACTGGTGTCCGAGATTAAGAACTCCAACAACACAACGTTGTTAACTACCAAAAACTAAACTTAATTAACCTGGCGAATTTGAGGGCCACCAAAAACTAATTATGGGCTAATTTTTTAAAGCAATCCAATGGGTTTGGCTAAGGGGTGACCTAGGGTATGTAAAAATACTAAAATATCCTTTTACTTATCAAATAATTACTACAAAACCTTTCACTAATAAAAGTTTGAAACCCTAAACCTAAAATCTAACATGTTATAATCTGTAGTTTCGTGTTTGTGTTAACTACCGATTATTGTGTTGTTCTTCATTGTCCATGAACTTCATGCACAATCGGGAGTTATGTTTAGTCATAAACTACCGATTGTATTACTGGACAAAAATTTAGTGGTAATCGGTAGTTTCGTATAGGGTTAAACTTCCGATTTAGCAAGTTAGTGATACTCAAAAACATCCAACACAATCGGTAGTTATTTTTACACATAACTACCGATTATTCTACTGGATGCAAATGTACACATAATCGGAAATTATTATTTTTATGTAACTACCGATTGTAGTGTGTTCATATGCACAATCGGTAGTTATGTAGAGCCCGAGCTACTGATTATGCACAATCGGTAGTTAAGTTGATTTTTTAACTACCGATTATGAACAATTGGGTGAGTTTAATGTACTTTGTGAACAATGTGATTCGATTAGTTAATTGGTTTTGTAAAACAGTTGAACGTAAAATCATTTCATTGAATCTAAAATGCATATAGAGCGTAACATTACAGGAAATGAAATACACTTAAGCATATAGGTTGAAACCGAACAAGGGAAGTTCTTCCAAAATCCGATAGCAATCCTCATGCATAAACTCCTCCCCATGCTTATTTTCATATTGCTGGAGAGCCATCACCCACTAAAAAACACAAATCAATTATAAGTTTGAATGTTTGAAAACTCTTTTTAATGAACGACTTATTAACGTAAAACACTTACTCTTACCACAGGCGATTCGGTGGGACGAGCTCGGAATCTCAATCTCATTTCTTCTTTCAAGTGTTCCAACCGTTCGAACAACTCCTCATACCTTGTCCTAACGCCTCTGGGAGTTCTCTGAAATTCATTTCCGTTTAAGGCGACAAAAATCTAAAACAAACGGTTCCACCAAGAATTGGGGGACTGCTGCGCCATCCAATTTTCATTAACGCCTCGGTTGTTGTTGTTACACCCGAAACCTTTTGGGGGAGGATCTACATCCACCTTCAGTTCCCGAATAGAAAAAAGAAGGATCTCCGGTTTCAAAAGCCCTAGATATAGATGTCCGGTAAGTGCTTCCTTGGATTAAAGCACATTCCGGGAGTGAAAGGCCATAGGGCTCATAGACATTTTATATTTCCGATCTTTCCTTTATGGTAATAGGGGGATCATAGATCTCTCTTTTCAAACAAACAAAGTTGGCAAAGTGAGAACGCTGGTTCCGCAATAACCAAATCAATCCAATTCTCAATATGTGTGAGATTATGGAAATCCAAAGCGAAGATCTCTACAAAAATGTACGATAGGTACCAACTTATTCGAATAGGGATAGATGATTATTTAGTTATACAACAACGCATCTTTAACCGCACCTATTTAGGCTTGTCGATCCAACAATTTGTAAGCATCTTTTACATAAGCTAAGTTCTAAGATCTTCCAATAATAACATAGTAAACTTGATGAATTATGTTCTTTTTGTTCTATGCCTGTGTAGGAGGATCTCGCAAAAACACACTACTATCAGGAAAAAGGAAAAGAATTCATATTTGTTGAAAGCTATGAGTTCATGAAGTCCAGAGTGTAATCACTAGTAAATGTTTAACTTTATCTACCGATTCTAAAAAAATTTCAAATATTTTGTCAGAGTTTGGTTGTAATCGGAAGTAATTGCTTAACTTTATCTACCGATTGTGAGAAATTTTCAAATATATTCTCATAGTTTGGTTGTAATCGGAAGTAAATGGTTATGTTAATATACCGATTATGGGAATGTTACTTGTTTTTGTCAGAATACTTATCATAATCGTTAGTTTAAGAAATTCTTAAACTACCGATTGTAATTGTACAAAATGTTGAAATTTTACAAAAAAAATCGATTTCCAATTTGGGGCTACTTATCATAATAGGTAGTTTAAGAAATTCTTAAACTACCGATTGTAATTGTACAAAATGTTGAAATTTTACAAAAATCGATTTCCAATTTGGGGCTACTTATCATAATCGGTAGTTTAAGATTTTCTTAAACTACCGAATGTGATTGTACAAAATGTTGAAAATTTAAAAAAAAAATCGATTTCCAATTTGGGGCCACTTATGATAATCGGTAGTTTAAGATTTTCTTAAACTACCGATTGTGATTGTACAAAATGTTGAAATTTTTTAAAAAAAATCGATTTCCAATTTGGGGCAACTTCTGATAATCGGTAGTTTAAGATTTTCTTAAACTACCGATTGTTATTGTACAAAATGTTGAAAAAAATTTTAAAAAATCGATTTCCAATTTGGGGCAACTTACATAATCGGTAGTTTGTACAAAATTTAAACTACCGATTGTAGTGGAATCGGTAGATATATTACTCCTTTATCTACCGATTATCATACGTTCATGGAATTAAATGCATGCAAAATATGAATTAGCCGTTGTGAACAAAACATTGTATTAATATTTTTTTATATACATTCATATGTTCAAATATATTCAAAATTAACTATTCACCATCCTAGTTCAAATCAATTACATTCTGTATTGAACTTCCAAAATAACGATCTCAACGTTTCATGTTGGACTCGTATTGCCTCAACCACTCCTTACAATGATTAGTTATGAAGTAATCCGACCACCTGACTAATGGAGGTAATGGACAATCATCTTTTAAAGTTAAACCGATAAAATGATTGTCACTAACAAAAGCCATAATGATTCGTCTATCCTTGACCGATTCATCACACACCGCTCTTGTGGGTGTAAATGTGACACTAACTCTAGTTTTTGGAGAACAGAAAAAATGTATCACGCAGTTCAATACATCCGCTAAAAGATACCCACATACCAGCATTATCATCCAATACCTGGATCCGACCACCTCCAATCCCTTTTCTCCTTTAACACGAGTATATAACTCGTTGAACCCTTCTTCTCCGCCATGTGTATCTCTTTTTTTCATCATTTCAATATAAAAATCTTTATTTTCCAATAAATGCGCGGCCATCTTATTTCTTAAATATTCTCATTGGGTGATATTCTCGGTAGGTGCCTCACTAAAGTTTCCCATTTGTTTTAAAGCAACGTGGAAACCACAATTTCCATCCCCATCTACATCGTCGGTGGACAAAACATATGGTATAATGAGTAGAGGGAGTTGATCCAAATACTCATCGTGTATATGTTGGGTTTGACTTTGTTGGGAAGGAATCGTAGAGACCTTAGCTTTGACTTGTCGTGAGCTTGGTCCACCTTGATCCTTCCTTGGACGACCCCCTTTCGCTGGAGCCGGAAAATCTTCATACTCAGCTTCAGTATGTTCATGCCTAGAAAGGTCACAACGACTAGATAACAATTCCTTCAACTCTTTTCTTTGAATAGACCTCGGCTTTTCGGTATTCGTCCTACCAATCGGCTTTCCTTTTATTGGTTCATGAACAACCTTTTGACAGGGTGAAGGGCTTCCTCTAAATAGTGCAACAATATTTGCTTTGTGCCCCATTTGACGTAGAGTAACGCTCATGTAGTCGTGCAAATATTTCCGTCTCCACGAACGACACACCATCCACCTCCGGGGTTGTTGGAGTGAAATTTAATTGCTTCCAAAAGGGATGAATATCATTAATGTCAATCACTTCTTTGTACATTCCAAGCATGTGACGACACGGGAGTCCAATACCTATCATCGTCTTGCAGTGGCAAACCGTAGTCTCATCCTCGTGATTTCTGTAAAATTCCAGTTGTTTGATCATGAAATTTATTGCCCACCAAGAAACTTTGTAAACTATACCCCTTAGAAGATCTTTATCTTTTAAAGGTTCCAAAGGGAATCTATGCTTGCTTTTTTCCATTGAACCTTTAATCTTAATGAGGTCACGTTCGGTGAACTCATGGATTTCTTCTTGGACCGACACGACCCCATTTTGGCTTTCGACTAGTATCTTCTTTAATCGGCCATGGGACCCCTCTGCAATGCTTGTTTCCTCGTTCTTGAAGTGCTGATATTCATATGTTCATGCATACACAAACTTATCCTTATGCGGTTCCAACCATTGTGATTTGCAATACTTAGCTGCTTTGGGGTAGTCCTTGGCCCATTCATCCTCAAACTTCTTCAAGTTGTATTCATAATCTTCCTCCGTCATCGACCAAACTATCTTATCCCATGCTTTTTGAAACAAAGACCACTTCATTCCATCCTCGACCCACTTTTCCTCGGCCAACCTTTTCTCATTCTTTTTGTTCTTCGACGATTAGTTTACTAATACGTTCATCCTCTTCCTTTGACCTCTTGGTACCTATGTTTCGTTTTTTAGCTTGGATATGATGTCTGCAATTGACTTTGATGTTGCATTGAATGTGCCACGTACAAAGCAAATTCTGGGCTTCCGGAAACACAACCTTTATTGTATTCATCAAGCCTGTATCGTTATCCGTTACAATAACCCTTGGAAAATTCTCGCCATTATAGATCGACCTCAACGTTTGCAACATCCAAATGAAACTCACATCATTCTCAGCATCCATTAAACCCCAATCCACAGTAAATGTGCATTTATCCGAAGTGTGGCAAGCGATGTTCAACAACAGCATGTTGTACCTGTTTGTCTTATAAGTAGCATCTATGAACAAAATTTGATGAAAGCACTGAGCCAATTGGATCATCTGCGGATGTACCAAGAAAATACGAATCACCTTACCATCCATTTCTTCTTTTCTCAACGTGTAACCGTGTTTCTCGGCTAACCACTCAGATTGTTGCATAACCATTCGACCATCCCATTCCGTCCTTTTGATCTATGATAGCGCCGAGTAAATTGTAGACAACGAGGACAAGTTGTTGGGGTCGTCAGCCTTTATCTCAGATAGGATTGAACTCGTTTTCATTACGGTCCTCATAGACTTCACCGTCTCCATTTCCTGTGGTTTTAACTTGGTAACCATTACGTGCCCAACAAGATTTTTCGGATCTTCGTGGTTGTGACGACCATTAGCAACTCTAAACATTTTCCATACTTTTCCTTTCTTACCTTCGGGCTTATGAAAGATAATCTTAAATGGGCATCCAATCTTCTTTGAATTACCTCGGTATATCCTCTCCGTCTTCTTTACATATTTATAATTCTTTCTCATATGACTCTTTCTCTCGTCACCTCTCTCACAAATCATTTCAAATCGATCAACTTTCATGCGATTATTCTGAACTACAACGAACATCTTCTCTTTTGCCTTATTGAGAATCCATTCTTTTGCCTCCGCCTTACTTCCAAATGTCTTAATGCGCATATAACAAAACAAATATCATAAGTCTAACCATATAATATACATTCTTAGAAAAAGTTAAGAGAGTGGGTAGATAGCATACCAAATTTGCATAGTGTAGGGAAGTATCAGGACCCTCGTATGCAACAGGATTAACCCATTCAATAATCTACGTAAAATAGCAATGAGTTAGATAACTATAATCGGTAGTTAATTAGGTTCACTTGCTACCGATTACCAACAATCGGTAGTTAATAATACTCCCGTGCTACCGATTATCTACAATCGGTAGGTAATATGTATTCGTAAACTACCGATTGTAGCAAGAAATTAACTCAAGTCATGTACTCATATAATCGGTAGGTTATTATTTAACATTACCGATTGTAAAGTTTGCAAAAAAAAAATCTCTGTAGGTTTGGAGAAATTCAATTTTGCGGCCACTAATATAATCGGTAGATAGTAAGTTCTCCTAAACTACCGATTGTGCAAACAAAAATTCAAAAAAAAAATCAATTTGGGGCCACTAACATAATCAGTAGTTAATAAGTTTCCTAATCTACCGATTATGAAAAAAAAAATCAAAAAAAATTCAATTTGAGGATTTTGTATAATCGGTAATAAATAATCTTCACGAGACTACCGATTGTCTTATTATTTTGGAACATAGTATAATTGGTAGTTTATGGAGTACCATAAACTACCGATTATGGTACGTCCATGGCATTCAATGCATGCAAAAATAAATGTTTTTTGTTGGCGATCACATACAAACGCATACAAATTGGGTTTTGAGCTTCTTAACACAATACCTGATTGTTTGATGCATTATTATCTTCATTTTGATGTGGTTCATCGTCTAGGTTTTCTTCCACACCAAAATTTGGATCATCCAACAAATAACCCAAATCGTCGTCTCTAAACGTGTTTGAACCTTCAATACTATGTTCTTCATGTTCAATCTCATCTTCTTTGTCATACCCATCCATGTTTATGATTGAATTTAGTCAAAATTTGATTTCCCAAAAATTCTTCTCCTTCTTCTTCTTCTTCCTCTCTAACACACTCTCTATTTCTATTCTAAAACTAAAACTCAAATTCATCATTTAACACTACTATAACCAAATTAATCAACTAATTAATCAAAATTAACACTAATTAAGCAAGGATAGATTGGCCATTATAGAAAATAGATGGATAAAGGATGTCTTGAGATTACTTCAAAATGACTTTATTTTGTTTTATTAGTAGCCCCCTAATTAGTTTTTGGTGGCCCTCAAATTCACAAGGTTAATTAAAAGCCCAATTAGAGCACATAAATTAAAATGAGAGCTACTGAATTTAAGCATTAGAATCACTTCTCTTTACAAATAGCCGAAGAAAAAGAGAAAGAGGGAAAATACAATTCAAAACTAATCCGTGATCGCCTCAAATGAGTCGCCAGCTAGGAAGAAGAACTTCTCCAGCAACGAACTCCAGTGCGCATGAGAGATATTTCGAACATAATGAGGGGGCGGATCAAGATATAAATCACCTCAGTTGCGGATGACAAAAATCAGAGGCTACTACTTGGTCGCTTCCCACTTCAAGAAAACACCACACTTCTACATACACCAACTTGCAGGGGTGCGAAACAAAATATGTCACAAAGCTTACTATTTTAAGATTTAGATGCGAAGTTGGCCACTAACATGATCTTGGCCAGAACTGGCTTCCCTGTGCTTTAGACCGAGATTTGCGAATTGCAACTCTAGGTCTCTACTATTGGCACGTCGAAGAGTAGAAGAGAGTGGAGCTGGCATCTGTTGTTGCTGATACAAAACTCGAAGCCTCGCAATCTCTCTCTCCAAAACCTCCTGCTCCACTATACCACCACCGTATATTTAGTCTCACTTGAAACTAATTTAAAAAACAGATAGAGAAATAGACTCTTCTAGGAGCCTCGCTCATAAATTATATAAAAGTTAAACAGAATCCTACTAAGTCACTGCCAAGTGTCCCTGCTATTGTGTGTGGTCTACGTGGGCAACCAAACTCTTGATATTAGGGAAGATGATCTCCATCAAGGATTGATCACCTTTCCCCAGTGTTTTACCAACGGATTCCATTTTTCAACAGTTCAATTTGGTTTGACGGCACTAGGCGGGTAAAATAGCAAGATGAAGGGTATAACATGACATGCCTTAAGATTGAGATACACTAGATTTGTATAGAACAAGATACAGAGTTAACCAGACCCTTAGCCTAGAAAAGATTCTACAATCACAAATATCAAAATGAAATTTCAATATGCATGGTGATTCTATAGTACCTAAATCGGAGCTGTAAAGACCAGACATTGTATTATTTTGTAAGTAAAGAGTTCCTAATTTTGAAAATTTTGTGTCGGTGTTTTAGGATACACTACTCTCAGTCACACAAAGATCGACAAGTCATAAACTTGAAATTCAACTAATTGTTTACAGTTACCCTTGTATCTATGTACTACGTTCAACTTATCCCAGCTAACTAAATAATACGATTATATATCCATCTATTTCAATAATATTACAATTTATCTCATATCCCACAACTACATAAGTATGCAAGAAGATTGGCAGCTATCCGTCGTAAACGAGTATACATTTCTATAAAACACTAGCTATCTCTTATTTTAAAAATTGCCCTAATTAAAGAAACTTATGGAAAGAGGACATGGCATGGTAAGACTTCGCTAGATCCATTCTCTTTCGAATCAAAAGTTCAACTAGTTAAAATATGGTTACTTACAGTACTTAATAAGTTGCTCCTGGGCTAAACTGTCCAACCGTTGCTTCAAGGCTTTGTTCTCCATCGTCAATATAAGGTGCTGCTGGTCCAAAAATTTAATCTTGGATGAAACTTCCGATCCTTCGGCCTGTAAAATATCATATGAATAAATAATAGGGATATGAAAATAATTTATTTGTCTGCAATCTCCAGCTTTGGTGTGGACTTGCCTGTAAAGCTTGGACATTTCTTTCCAGCTCGGCAATGTATTGAAGTTTTCGCACCCGTGAACGCTGTGCAAATTGCCTGTATTTCAAAAGAGAGCCTAAATTACAGATGTAGTTAATTGTACACTGAAAGTAGAACTTTCCAAACCTTCAGCGAAAAATATCACAAAGCAATTAATAACACCAGATATAAATTCAATTTTTTACAACCAAATTGTACATTTCTTTTAAGCTACCAATTATCCCTCTAACCTCTTCAACTGAAGTATCAAATCATTAGCTGAACTTTGTTACTTAGAACATTCTAGTGGAAAAAAAACATATAATTGTCACCAAACATCCATTCAGTAAACACAAAACCTAATAAAGAATGTTGTTCTGGAGTGTTAAAATGCTAATGGTGGCCTATAACTAACAAGTACAGGATATCACGGATCAAAATGTCAAGATTATATTATAATTAAGCACCTCAAAACCCCACAGTTTACAGAAACTGATGGTTAGATATATCAATACAATCATATACAGTAAAGCAGCATGACTGATTGAGATCAATGAGTTGCTGATTACGAAGGAAAAATATTCAAGGGGAAGAGTTCAGCATATAGCATACTGTTTAGCACGTTTTGGATCTGACTCTGACGCAGAAGGCTTAGCATAAGTGGAGTCTCTTATTTCAGAAGAACCATCAACATTAACTGAACCAGATTGATCTTGATCTAGCTTATCAAAAGAAGCAGGTGGAATCCCATCTATTTCTTGTGCAACACCTATTGATCCTGAGCTTTGAAGTCTGAAATTATCCCTTGCAGGTGGAACACCTTTGGGGTAGGCCAGAGAATTCGGAGGCGACTCCCATGCCCTATTTGTCTTTCTCCCAAAAGAATTTGGGCCCTGATAGAAAGAATTATTCTGCGCATCTTTATACTGATCAAAGCCTTGAGATCCCCAGGAAGATAACGTGGAACCATTCCTTAACTTATATTCATCCTGAATAAGTCTATCTAAGCTTGAAGCCGCAGCAGCATCAAAGTATGCAAAAGAATCACTTGATGCACGCCTGTGACCTCCTCTTCTCACCGGTATGTCAGGCTCATCAAGAAGTTCATCAAGCCAGGAAGGTTGTTCCTCTACAAGAAAGCTCTCAGAGGAAGTACGCTGGTGACTCCTATATCCTTCTTTCGGCTTTGGAAGTGCTTTAGAACCTATTGCAGGAGTAGATCCATAATCAACATACGCTGGGGAAATGATTGGGAATGGACTTTTAGGAGGACGAAGTGACTGTTTCGAGGCATAAGGCAAACTTCTGAAGCTCGGTGATGCTTTTGGGTTCTCCATAGCATATATATAACCCTGCTAGTCCAAAACAGAGAGACAGAACAAAGAGAATCACTAACCAGTAAACAAATACTACCAACATGCACACACCATTCTTTGCTCTTATAATATAATTGCTACTAACCTTTACTCATAATCAGGTTAACCAAAAAAACATAAAAGTAAAGGATAAACTGAAAAGTCAAGTGACTAGTATGACAAAAAAAGTACAAATACAGCTTAGGTTTAACATTCGGAACAAGCTGCTAACTAACTTAGTATATCAAAAGAAAATAGACATATATGAAAAACTGCTCGCTTATGTTGGATTTAAACCTCACACACGGGCTTGTATCAGGTCAGCTTCAAGGCAACTCCATGACACTAGCTTCTGGGATGCACCACTCGAGTAACATAACTTATAGCTCATTTCATTGAAACCACCCCACTTCATGACATGTATATAATTACCCATTTTTGGTTTTTCATTGAAGGAGCATAAGGCGCACATGTTAGACCAATTTCTAGCTAGTGGACCAAGAATAGAGCTCTAGTAAATGAAATTTCTTCAATCTGGGTGATACAAATTATCCAATAAATTTCTTATAACCAAAAAAAACAGAGCACTCTAAACTACATATCTAAAACTTGTAAGCCCTTAATGAAACAAACATTCAAGCAAACATGCTGCATGTATTTGGAGAGATGGACATAAAACAGGGCTTTCAGTCCCTAAATCGTGGCATGTTTAAAGCGTACTTTCCCTACAATGTATTGGGGACACCTGCAGCATACTCACTAAAAACTTATGTTTCATGTGATCGTTGAGGTGACCTTTACCAACTTCTACATATCTAACCAGAATAAAAGTGACACTGTATGTATTTAGGATGCAATGCTTTCTCAAAATTGACCTATCACACACACACAGGGTCTTACGTATCTTTAGAAATAAAAACACCTTCCTCACTTAAGAAAACCATCATGTATACTCAAGCACTAGCCCGACGAACGGATACCCAGTTTAAAATCAACTATGTGGTAAGCGGTTACTATACTGTATTTAACATACAACAAAACAGTTCCTCTTCCTAACAATTAACTAATTCTTGGTCAATGATATCACGCGCCAAAAAGAACTAGCATTAGGATCATAAAGACATAAACCATATTACAAAATGAATATTGATGAGCAATGCGCTGGACATTCGGATACGTAAATAGCAGTTCATCTCGTCCGCTAAAGTTCATATAAACAATATTCCCATACCATCAACCAGCTAATGTCAAACTTTGATCTACTAATACATCTAACAGCCCCCAAAGAAAATTTCCAATCTAACAGTACTTGTACCTTGCTAAATTTCACCAATTCCAACAAATTGCCCTCAATACTCAACCTCTAATTCCCCTTAAATACTCAATTATCACTATTATTTCAGAAGCTTAGTTTAAACAAAAAAAGATAATTAAAGAACTCATTTTCAAGAAAAAGATTAAAACTTTGAAGAATCAACAACTTGATTAAGAAAACTTCAGTACCAAATTCGCAAACCCCGTATATACAAAAATAAATTCAAGAATTACCCACCAAAAAAACGCCCAAATTTCAAAGTTATAAACAAAAAATAGAGAATTTAGTAAGAATTACTGTTAGATTGAAGAGAATGTGGAAGTACCCCTTTGATTATGATACTGTAAATGCTTCTTCTCCTTGTTGTTGTTGGTCTTGGTCTTGTCTCAAAAGAGTAGTATAGTGAACCCTAAGAGAGAGAGTGAGAGGAGTTGGTGGGGAGAGAGTAGACAGAGACAGCGAGGTATTGTAGAGAGAGAAGAATGGGGTGGAAAGGTTAAACCAATTGAAAACGACAAAACATTCTGTGAATTATCACGAGATATTGGAATGTCTAACGAGAATTTGATGATTGGGATGACGAGATGTAGAGAGATAGAAGAAAGTATCTTTTTTCCAACGTGGATGAATGTGTGCCATGTCGTACTGGTGTTTTTTACTGCGAGTTTTTTGAGAAAGACAGCTCATTCACTGATGTACTTTTGCCAACTGGCTTTATTACAGCTGGTAATTTGTTCTACCAAACTGAGAGGAATATACGAGCTGGCATAGACACATGTGTGCTTTTGTTGGATAGTGTAGCCGAGGAAAAATATTTAGTTATCCCGATTTAACGAACCGGGAGCTATTCTCTGTTAAGCAACTGAGTATTTAATTAATTACTCCATCCGTCTACCAATAAATTAGGTGATCCAGTTTAAATTCAGATAATTTTTAAGGTAAAGAAAAGAAAAAAAGTATAATTCTATAATATATGGATAATAATTAGTAAAATTAATATTTATAAACTTTATGTCATTGAAAAATATTTTAAAACACCTACGATAACGAATATTAACATGGATATCAAATTATACATATTTCTTATACTAACAATAATCAATTAAAAGGGTAGTTCTATAAATATATCTTTAGTTAATGATATAGATCATCTATTAATGGAATAAAATTAAAAAATAAATAAATCATTTGTTCTTAAACGGAGGAAGTATTAAATTATAAGAAAAATAACTAGAACTTCATCTTCTTTCTTCTTTATCGATAAGCTTCACAACTTTATTGGATTTTTTTTTATATTTTGTTTTTCTAACTGATAACTTAACTCAAATGTTATAAATATGAAAATTTCTATTTGAAATAGACAAAATGAGATCCATAATGATGATCATGGAAGAAAATTTTTCCTTTGTTTTCTTCAAATATCGATAAAATCCTTATAGATTCAAAAAATATTCTTGACATTCATACTAAGTCTCTAAAGTGTCTTTGATCTTCGGGTCCAAGAGTTAAACCCTGCCCATTTTGGATCTTCGTTACAACATCCGTTGAAATAATCCCTTCTTGGTGAGAGACATTGATAAGAGTAGGACCAGTCGAAGGAACCAAAATAAAGATTAAAAAAATAAATCTTGAGACTGAATAATGGATTATCTCCATAGTGAACTAAACCATTGTCGAATGATAAAATAAGTTTATTTTAAAAAATTTGAGAAGATATAATTCAAATCCTAATGGTTTTAAAAGTTTTAGTTTTGGTTAAGTAGGAATTACTAAATAATCCCATATTAGAGACCCGTTTAACCTCTAATCCTACCCCAAAACCCGGTTTAACCATTAAACCAAAAACAAGTAATTGGACTAGTTTTCTTACTCGCGCGTCCAATTCACGTGAGAAGATGAAAAACAGATTTTCAATATCCCATAAATACGCCTCTCTTGTACGAACTATAAATTTAACCAAAATCAAAACTTCCACAAAAAAATCTTCAATTGGCAGCTCACAAATTTTTCTTCTCTTTCTTCTCTTTCTTCTTCAATGGTGTTTTCAGTTTTAGGGTATCGTCAATCTCCAGGTATTTTTCTTTAATCTTCTTCTCTGTATTTTTCTCCATGTATCGTCAATCTCTGTTTTTGTTTTTTTAAGTGAAATCATGATAATCAACTTGATTTCATGTTTTGTTTGTTTTCTTATACTGAAATCCCGATGATTAACGTTTTCTATGATGTACATTTTGTTGAATTCCATGATCGATCTCGTTTTTGTTTGTGTTTTAGTTTTCTTTTCATCTTTTGAAACTGATTTTGTAATTGTTCTATTTTGTTCATTAGATCGTCATATTCAGTGTTTTTACATGTTGTTTGATAATAGGTTTTGTTTGGTTTTCTTTTATTTTTTTCAAAGAATCATGATTTTTGTTCTTTTCTTTCTGTATGTTTTGAATGTTTCTTCAGTACATGTTAATACGTACTGTTTTTCTAAACTTTCCGATATATACTGTTTTTATAGTATACTATTTTCGAATCAGTACATATTTGCTTGCACTGTTTTTCTGTTATGTGTGTTTCTATAATATGTGTGATACTTCTAAAATAGTATATATTATGTTGTATTGTAGATTTAGTATTCCTATCATCTTAAAATATATGTTTTGATTTTTGTGTTTTGTGTTATTTTATTTGCATCACATTTCTGTAGATCTTCCTAGTAGGTGCAGGTTTTATGGTTTTCTTCACACCAACTGCAAAATGAACACACTGTCAATATCCCTACAATATATCAATATGTACTATAATATAAAACAAAGTATATATTTTTTTATATGTTGATATGTGTCTGCTATATCATGAACAAAGTATACATTGATATGTACTGATCCAATTCAAGATTAGAACAAAGTACATATCAATATATACTATCCTGTATGCAAGATGTAGATGCTTTAGTATAGAACAGTATACATCTATATATATGCTTTTATATTTATAGCATGAACAAAGTACATATCAATATATACTTATCCAATTCAATATCTAGAACAAAGTACATATCAATATGTATTATCCTGTATGCAAGATGTAGATGCTTTAGTATAGAACAATATACATATATATATGCTTCTATATCTATAGCATGAACAAAGTACATATCAATATATACTTATCCAATTCAATATCTAGAACAAAGTACATATCAATATGTACTTATCCTGCAACCAATATCTAGATGTTATAACATGAAAATAAGCATACACTGATATGTACTGATCAGTATATATTAAAAACCAAGTACAAATCAATATTTACCCTATGTTGCATGCTAGATGTATGTGCTAAAACATGAATATATATATATATTGATATGTACCAATGATATACATTGGTACATATCAATATATCTAACTCCTAGAATATGAACAGAGTAAGTTATGTATTGATATGCACCAATGATATGTACCTTTTTTGGCAGAAACAGCAACACCCTTCTTCTTTTTATGTGATGTAGATAGAGAACGAACAACAAGAGCTTTGTGCTTCTTCTTTATAGATGGAGAATCTACAACGACTGTTACATTTTCTTCCGATGTTGTTGGAGAATCAACAACTTCATTCTGTTTCTTGTTTTTTGATTTTGCTGGTGAATCAACAACAGTTTGTTTCATTGTTTTTGATCTTGTTTGAGAACCAATAACTTTTTTGTTCTTTTTCTGTTTTGATTTTCCTGGAGAATCAACAACAGTTTGTTTCATTGTTTTTGATATTGTTGGAGAATCAACAACTTCATTCTGCTTCTTCTTTCTTGATTTTTTGGGTATAGAATCTACTTTAAAAGCTTTCTTGTTCTTCTTCTGTGGTGGAGATTTAGGAGTATCGTTCTTCTTCAATCACTGTTTCCTTAATACTTTTGTTGATTTTTCATTTTGTACCCATTTTAGATGGAATTTTTGAAGTAGCATAATGCTGGCAGTAGGTTAGGTTTTAGTTATGTAATGCTGAAAGAAATCAAACGCTGCTAATCCTGTTGAGTTCCGGTTTTTGATCTCTGTTTTTAAGGTTTTGATTTTGCCCTAGTTTTTAAGTTTTTATGTTTTGATTTTAAGAGTAATGAAGTCAAGTGGTGTAACTGATGTTGGTGGAGTAGATGAAAGTTTTTGCCCGTTAAGAAGTAAAGTAGTGTAGGAGATGGAGGACGTAGGATCTCTAAACGTGACTAGTATATGGGTAAAATGGTAATTGGTTTTTTTAAAAAAAAATTTAAACTAATGGATAAGTGTGTTTCCCGGGTGGACTAACCATTAACAAGGTCTGGTTTTTTGGACGGCCCAACAAATTTCCCTTTGGTTAATACTTTGGGGGAATTTCAGCCCTTGATTTTTTCAGTTAGGGTTTTAATAAGTTTCTTTTCTTCACGGCGTTAAGTATAATTAAAACAGTTAAAATAGTGTATATATTTGTCGTTTTTAAAGCTGTACATATCCGACCAGCACCCGTCAGTTTTGACCCGACTCGTACCCGACCCACCTGACCAACTCTGGCCGGGTGTGGGTGACAATTTCCTTACCCACTTTCTGACGGGTCGGGTACGGGTGACACCTTCTCTTACCCGACCCACCCGTCAGAGAAAAAAAAGTGAATGTAAGATTCTTATTCAGATATGTGGATTTTTGTGGAGCAACAATAAGGTAAATTCATGTAAGCACCAAGAAAGAGAATGTAAGATTCTTATTCAAACTGCCTTCATCAAGGAATCTACATTTCTCCAAAGTAGCACACTAATGACAAATTGTAGAAGAACATGACTCGGACCTGTTAATAGATATAAAAACGAAGTATACTGTAAATCAATGTCTTACAGTCTCAAAGCATGCCCAACCAGACCCTACTAAAACCTTGAACAAATTGAAAACAACACGAATTAACATGAATTGCATACTTGCAAACTACATTTCACCTCAGAAATGGTATCAATATGATTCCACTTCTACACACTGTTAAATAATTTACATCACGGGCACTATGGTGCATATGCTTCCACTAGTACACACCAACCAACTTAGGAGCAATTTGTTCCACTTCATCGCTAAAAATAAAATATATGCACAGAGAGATTACCTACAAGATCTTTAGGGCGAGCTATAAATGACAATCAAAACTCTCTTCTTAAGATAATAAACAATCAGGTGTTCACCAAGACCTACATGGCCCAAAACAAGAAACCATCAAGCATGCTACAATTAGTCAAACAGATAAATGCATAAGATTATTAAGCCTAGTTGGATGGTATAAATGATAGATGATTTGAATAAATAGCATATGTTAGGTGTAACTTGCCTCTAATTTTTTCTGTTGAACGGCTATAAGAACTGCATTGATACACACTACACATAGACCATCCTGCCAAAGTATATAGTTGTTAGTAAAATCAGTCAATGCATCAACTACACATAGGTACATCACAGGGACAATAGGGCAAATATATTGGAAGGGTGGCAATATGATGATGGCCTGTCTATTAGCAGGGAGAAAATGTACAACATCAGGCACATACCAGGTTCTCAATGGCAAAATAACCATAGCAGCCATCAGGTTCTTTGATATGAGGATTCTCTTGTTCTTACTGCAAAGACGCAAAGGAAAAAAAAGTAGCAGTTGCACAAAGAGAAAGAAAAGAGCATGGGTTGGGATTTTCTTACTTCTTGCTCTTCTTCAAAAAATTCACTTGCATACACCAGACATAAAACTTGACTGCTATCACGAGAAGATAAAACAAGTTACTTACCTATTTGGGGCTATATTGATTAATAAACTCTTAAAGAAATATACATTCCTGTTACATAAAATGAAAAATAAACTTGAAATATACATAATACGCACCTTATCATAATTGCACAAGTCCTAATGCATCTTCTTAAGTGGTCAACAGTGTGAAACTCCAATATCACTTTCTGAATAACCAAAGGGTCATTCTTCTTAGAACCAATAACTTCATGGATCTACAAGAGAAACCAGAAAAGCCAGATTAACTCAACACAAACCCCACAAATCTCAGATCTATGCGATTAAATTCTATTGAGAGAAACCAAAACAGCACCCAAACGTAAAAGAGCCCTATAAAACTTAAACCTAAATGAGTCTGTCTACTTATAAATACCAAAATTAAATCTGAACAAAAATAAACCCTACAATATAAATAGAACCATATGTAAAAATATACAGAAATCAAACTCAAAACTAAAATTCATAAAAATAGAGAGAAATCTACGGCTTATGAATCTAGGATTTAAAACCAAATTTGGGATACCGAAGATTGAGGTTTCTTTCTGAAATATGGGTTTTGATTTGTGAGATGATTTTAAGAGATCTAACAAATCAGATTGAGTTTAAACCCTCATCTGAGAACAGAAAGAAGATAAAATAAAATTGCTTAAACTCAATCTTATGAGAACAGATCTCACAAATCAGATTGACTTCAAGAGATCTCACGAATTGGGTTTGATGCAGATAGGATTGCTTTTGATTTTTGACAGAGTGAGTTCGATTTCAAGAGTTTCGGCGATTTAGAAGAGAAGAAAAATAAAAAGGAGAGAAAAAGATACCAGGAGAGACACTCAACGATTTAATCATGGAATTTTTTTTGTTGAATCTGGGCGGGTGATCCGCACCTGACCCGTCGAAATAGCGGGTCAAACCTGACCCGTCGTACGGTGGATTGGATGTGGGTGAATACTTCAGTTACCCACCAACTGGCGGGTCGGGTGTGGATGGGGCTAAACCCGACCCACCCGATCCGATGTGCAGCCCTAGTCGTTTTACTATTGTTTGGGACAGAGGCACAGGGAGTTATACGGGACAGAGGATCTGGAGTCGATGTTTAACATGTGACAGTGTCTAATTGTAGTGAGGTAGTTATAATAGAGTACATGTGTCATCTTACAAATGGTTGGAGCAGGGTCACAGGAGAAATAAGGGACAGAGGATCTGGAGCCCTCAGTTGGAGTCCAATTTGTGCATTTCCTCCGAGATTCCCGGAGCTATAGTCCAATTTCCACACTCCTTCCGAGGTTCCGGGAGCATATTTTTATGTCATGTGGCAATGGTAAATTTAGAGTAAGACTTTGGATAGCCAGGAATAATGGTTCAGACCTATATTTGGGACTACAATTGTAGATTTTGTATGAGCTAGGAATACACGTATGGGTAATCAAAATAGGTGAAAATCGAGTTAAAGTAGGTGAATAAAGGTTAAAATGGGCTTGGAAGGCCATTTCATCAACAAGTAAGTTTAATAGTCGCCCATGCCATAAGTTGATTCCGCCCCTATTTTATATCACAAAGACAATTTTAATCCCTAAACATAGTAGGTATAGATTTTGGATCACGGGGTAAATTTTAAATCATGACGTTGATTTTAGATCATGAAATATATTTTGGATTATTCGAGGATTATTGAATAGGTTTTGATTTATAATTGGTTATTATTGGGTTGTAATGGATTTTGGGCCGCACAACAATCTCTAAATTATGATCAAGTAGATTCCTAATAATTAAACAAATTTTGGACCATCGAACCGACTCCAAGTTACATGGTGTATATTGAGCTACTTGGAAAATTGTGGGTTACATGACTATTTTAGATTTCGGTGCAGTTTTGAGTCACAAGACACACTTTGTGTTCACTGCCAAATTGTTGGTTATTGTGGAATATTTTTTTTAACTTAATAAATTTTAATTCGCGTGATATAATTTAGAACACGGGACAAATAGTGGTTCACGAATATGGGTCGGTTTCATGAACACGAACAATTTAAAAGACGGGTCAAATTTATTCTGGTCAGTAAGATATCATCTGGAAATTGTCGTAAATTTTTTCTCTTACCTAAAATTTTGTCTGATGGCCCAAAATGTGAACCTTAAATTCAAAATATACAATTTGTAACAGGAGCCAAAAAATGGTCACATAATAAATTTTGGGACTACTGCGGGGGGTTACAAAGGATATCTTGGTTAGTGAAACTGAACTGATTTAAGGTAATCGTAGAGGATTTTGGGTCACCATATATACTTTGAATTGAAGGTTCATATTTTGGGTCATCGGGCAATTTTTCAGGCATAAGGAAATTTTTATGATACACTTAGATTGTCTATCATGCATAAAAGAAAGTATTGTTAATAGGAAAGGTGAAATAGATTCGTGGAGGGAAAGCAAACTTAAATAGTTTTTTGTGGTCTTTATATGATTTGAATTTTGGATTTAAGGGTCACTCAAATTCACTAGATATTTATTTTTTATGAGTGAAATTCAACTTTTAGTACCACATAAGAAAAATAGCTTGAAATATATAATAGAGATTAAGATTCTCCACATTACTAGGATTTTACAATTTTTTGTATAACTTTTAGGTCAACACATTTTTGTATAAGGAATGGGACTAAGACAATGGTTAGTATGACTTTCACAAAGGCGTGATACTTCGTACCAGAGCACGCTCGTCGGGGCTGAGCTTGGGCTTGGGCTTGAGGCTTGACTAAGATCATATCTTATGTAACAAAATAGTTTTGAGTTTTTCTATAGTAAAATAGAATCAATTTAATTTTTTTCTTAATGTTTTTCTTAATACGTCTGAGCCGACATGAATCTTTTTGTTACCAAAGTTATTTTCAACAACAGTTGTCTGCGTTTTAGGACTAAAGATTTATGACCATTTTCTTTATTGCCTGTCATAATTTGCAACATTCGCACTTAATTGTGCATTGATTTTCACTTGATTCCTGCTACAAAAGCAAAACTAATTCTCATTTCAACTTATCACATAACATGATACTATCCCTCACTCTTTCCCTCTTCTCGCTTTGCTTGTTTATTTTCTTCATATTTACTGATGCTAAGTTCAAAGATTGGGTAATGTTTTGTGCTTACTTAAAATATAACGGGTACTTCTATCCTGAAAAATTTATGTTGTTGTGGTAGTAACATCACTTATTCTCGAGGTGTACTCGTGCACTGTTATGGTAAGGACAATTTGTAGAACATGTGGCTTTATCCTCTTCAACTTGTTTTTTTCAGTTTTAGTTGTTTAATTTTTAGTAATATAATTCGTCTATTTATGCTTCGTTGTTCTATTTCTAACAATCTTAACACAATATTAATTTTTTTTGTAACAATGGGAAAAAATAATGTTGATAAACCATAAAAAATTGATGGGAAGGATTTTAAACGATGGTAATCGAAGATGTTATTTTTTCTGAGTTTTCACATGTTTAATAAATATGTACTAAAATGTTTTGATGAAATTTTGAATGATGCTAGTCGTGGAAATGATTTAGAGGATTGGAATAGGGAAAAACCATATAGCTAAAAACCATATTTGGAAATGTTTGGAGAATGCGTTGTATAATTTTTACAATGCTAATGAGAACTTTACTACTTTTGATTTGTGAGTTGCATTGGAAGCTAAGTACCAAGCTGAAACTGCTAGAAGTGAAAAAAATATTGGTAGCTAGGTTCTTGGAGTTTAAAATTTCTAACGACAAATCTTTGGTTGATCAATTCCTAAAACTTCAGCATATTATAAATGAAATTTTTCCCGAAGGCATGGTGATTGATAAATCTTCCATCTTCTTGGCCAGAGAACAAACGAAGACTGAGGCATGAAACTAATGAGGTCAACATGGTTGAGTTGGAAAAGAAAATCCAAGTGGAAGAGATGTTGTGCACCAAAGATAAGAATGCTTATTCTACCAAAGACAAGTAAATGTCAAACAAGGCTCATGTAATCGTACACAAGGCCGAATCTTCCAACTCAAAAAAAGGTGAAACTAGCAAACGTGGTCCTAAGCGTGGTCCTCCTAAGAAAGGTATGTTTTGTAAACCTGAATCTACCATTACTAAAATTAAGGGTGATTATTATGTTTGTGGGAATCCTGGCCATGTGACAATTCATTGTAGACAACGTAAATACCTTAATAAGAAGAAAAATAATGTTAATCTGGTTGAAAATAGCAAGGACAAGTTCAGTGGCACGGTGGTTGAAGTTAATCTTGTAACCAATGCAATTAACTGGTAAGCAGAAATGTTGTTACTACCTACCAAAAGTTGAGAGAAGGTGAGAAACTCTACATGGATAACTGCTTTGCGTTGAAAGTAGTAGGAAGGGAAAGGTTGGGCTAAAGCTCACATCTGGAAAAACACTCACATTGAATGGAGTTCGTCATTTTCCAAACATCTGCAAGAATCTTGTCTTTTGTTATGTTTTAAATGATAAAAGATTTAAAATTGTAATTGATCTGGGAGATTTGTTGTGACAAAGGGTAAAGATTTTGTGGGGAAAGGTTACAAGACTGTGGGTCTTTGTAAGCTTAATATAAACTCTGATAAGAATTGAATGATTTTTTTGCTTACTTTTGTGTATCATTGAATGTTTGGCAGGGTAGACTTGGTCATGTAAACTTTAACACCCCATAAACTGGCTACTGAAGTGATGGGTTGTCAGCCACGTCAAAATATATCATATATTTTCTATAATAACGAGTAGTGTAGCAAATAAGGATATGTTTCCAGATAGCAGAGAAATTGTTCATGGTTATCAGTTCTTTCGTAACCAAGGGGGTTTGTAGAATTACAAAACTAAACTAAACTGATAAAGTAAAAACGGGGTAAATAAAGATTAAAATAAAGTGAGAAAATATTAAGGATCGCCAATCATGTTCCTCAATCGATTAGAATTAACATCCACTGTCTCTTTATACTAATAACCTTAAAATATCTCGTTCGGTGTAATAATTCGTCAAGCCTTCGCATGTTAACACATACAGGCCTGGTGGGTGTCTCTTGTTTTGAATTATGCAACTTAGGTCTTACTTAATTGGACTTCTATGGTCGGACATTGTTTCGGGGGTGGGGAGTCACATGCCTGGTGGGTATCTCTTGTTTTGAATTTTGCTACTTGGGGGTCTTACTTAACTGGACTTCTACGACTCTACTTAGAGATCCTAGACCACATATGGACACACTATGCGACAAGATACTATGAATGATCGTCTGACACACTATCTGCCATTCCTCACCGGTTGTTAGGAGAGAACTATCCTTCATTTCTCTTTCCGTCTTCCTCAAAAGTGCGCAGAAATGATTGCTTAGATCTTGAAAGAGGACCGCACTAGATGGGTTACAGACTTCGAAGAACTCTATTCAATTTGATTCTGGTCCTCTAACTTTGTCTTCAGCTCAAAAATTGATTTGCATTTTTCTCCATTAAGCAAGATCACTGACCTTGGGAGTCTGGGACACAGGGATTTGAACTATGTGCTAAGTTGTGCTGTTTTCATAGATTATCCATCATGTAATGAAAAATCAACACCACCCATATTTTTGATATAAAAGTTCTTCACAGACCAAACCCTCCACAGAAAACTACTCCGTATTTTTCTTCTAGAAGACCGGCACTCGTGTGGGATCCATCCAAAAGGGTTCTCCATGGGCCTTGAGAGGGGCGGTTTTGGAGTTGTTTTCTAGACCGTCTGTCTAGAATCACTCTTTCTGACATAGTATCAACTGCATTAATATAGTCAAAAATTATGGGAACAAGTATTATTTACCAGCTACAACTATCTGGACAAAAGAGAATTCGAAGCATCAACAGCCAATCCCTCGCATTCATCCAAAAAATTACCTAAAAATTGATCTGCACCTCCTACATTGTCAGTCCACTTTCTGTGGTTTCACGGTATCTATATACCTTTCCACCACTGAAGCTTGCTATTCAATTCAATCCAGTTTTGTATTCAAAACAAACTTCTTACTGTGATGTTAAGTACCATGGAGAGTCGTGCATACACAAAACAAATGCCCTACTAACCTTCTCCACCCCTTCACATCACTGACATCAGTATAGTCATTAATGCAAATGATCAGGGCTGTGGCAGCAGATAGGTACCTTCAGCAATTGGTCTAAAATCGGGGCTGACTAATATTCAAATGGCTGGTTCCATCCAACAGGATTGGCCAGAAATGTTTGAGTTTACGAGCGCATATCCATACCTTGTCATGCAGGGACATATTATTATTATTATCATATTTTACAGTGTAAATATCGGATTGCTACTAACAGGCAAATGCAGAGTTGTCAAAAAAAAAAAAAACACTAGCAAATGCAGAAAAAAGAAGAGATCCTCTAGAAAATCTTCCACCACTTTTAATTTACCTAGGTTATATTTGATATGACACTAGTTTTAGCTAAATACAGCTGAGTCAACGATAACAAAGTAGAGCCTGGAAACAACTTTGAGAACCGATAGTACAATCATTGGACTATAAATGCAGTAACACTTAAATAAGTCCACTCCAAGTTCGTAGAAGTAGTGCACCCCAAAAATTCCTACATCACATCAGAGTAAATTTTGAGGAAATTTTCTCTGTGCATATTCATGAGACTTGCCGCCAGACCAAAGACAACTTTAGTCTTGAAAAACAATGCCTCCTAACCATAATCACAAATTTCTCCCTTCAAAAAAAGTCTCTCAAAAGTTTGAAAAAGATAAATATGATTTGTCTAATCCTACTAAACTCAGCTTGAAACCAAGTTAGGGGAAGGAACTATAGAAGCTACTTTTCTGTATTAAAAATGCCAGAAAAGCTAATAAGAACATGAGCTAACATTGACAAGATTATGGGTGATACAACAAGGTCATGGAGAGCAGGATAGATCATAGCCTTTTATGATGATCAGAAAGCCAAACATAAACAGAAAAATTGTTATCTGACGCATGAGATAGGATATAAGTTATATAACCAACAGGTATCTACAAGATTGAACATGCTAAGAGACGAAGTACAATAGTGAATCAAACATTAACAATCCAGGTATAACTATACATGATATCAAGTACTCCTGATAGAATTGATCTAAAATTGTTTGATGTATGTTCTATCCAAAAGTGGTTCCGATCTTCCTATGACCTAAAGTCTACACTTGGAGTAATTAAAATCCATGAGAATCGAACCTGCTCATTGCACGTTTCCATCTACTCATGTTTCTGGCGATCTTGGGAAAGATCTTCGGTTGAAGTGATCTGTTGTTGCTTGATGCTGTCTTTAGCTTCGGCAAGAAAAGCAGGATCAGGCTCGTGCTTATTTGAGGGTTCTTTCATCGCCATACAAATATAGAATGCAATAACAATATTGACAGAGATGACAGCGAGCAATCCGCTCAAAATCGTTAAGGAATGAGAAGACAAGTGATTAGACCCTGTTGGAGAGTGAAATTGCAAAACGAAAACAGATCAGATACAATTTTTATAAACTGATTATTAATCATTTAGTACATTGAAAATTTCCCCTATAAGGAGTCTAATTAAACTAGTTCAAGAGAAAACAATGAAAAAATCAATGTTAATATGAGGATGGATATGGGAAAAGGATTACCAGGAAATAAGTTGTTGTTAAAACCATATAGAATCACAATTGGAGCTATCCACATAAGCATTGATGTGGTGAAGAACTTCCTCACGACATCTGCCATGGATTACCCCTACAGAGAGAGAGAGAGAGGAGGAGAAAGGAGGGAAGCTGTGAACAATGTCGCCAAATTTGAAGGGACCAGGGCTAGCCTAATAGCATGACTCCTATAAGGGACTACCAAATTTCACGGGGTTACCAAATTTTGTTTTTGTTTGGTCAATTTCTGTTTGATGGCCAAACTTTCCGTGCTTTTTAGCTTCTCAGAAGCACTTGCCAAACACCCTCTTACAACACAATAACTAGTTGCAGTACCTAATAGTTGTCGGAGAAAATGAGTTTTAAACTAAATGGTTTTTGTCTTGGATGCTCACTCATTTCCTTGAATGAATGAAACTCTTTAGTTTAGTCCCACATTGGATAATCTAGAGAAGGATGTCCACTATATAACTATTCTCATATGGATAGTATGTAAAACTAGAAGGTGGAATGGGGGTAGGAAAACAATACATGGGCCTACGAATGTGAAAGACATCAACCACGATGTATTATTTTTACCAAAAACATTTTACAAGAAATCCGAAACCCTAAAGGTTTCTTTTCTCCTATAAATACAAAACGTGTCAGAGTTGAAATCCATCCCAGAAGCGGCTACTATCTTGTCTTCTTTTCACCATCTTCTCACTTTGTTTTGCGCTTTTGAGTGTTTATTTCCCTTCTTTCCCTGTTGCTAAGTTCAAGAGTGGGTAGTTTGTATTGTGCTAATACAAGCTATATCGGGCAGTCTTATCCTGGACACATCTTCGCACGTTGGGGTTTAGCATTGCTCTTCTCGAGTATACCCGCGAACTAATGTGTTAAGGATAACTTGTTGAACCTGTGATTCTGCCCTCGTAGTTTTCCGTGGTAGAGTTGTTTTCAATTCAGTTCTTTATATATATTATTCTGATACATCTAACGATGTTGTTCATTGTTGAAAGATTCCAACAATAGCATCAATGATCAAACTGAGTACTCAAATCTTAACTATACCATTATATAACCTTGAGTTTTACAAGTTACAACCATCAATTACAAAACCAACTACTCAAGAATCAGCAATCACGAGCAGCAGAGTCTTCTCTGGTGCTATTGATCTAAGTAGTTCTGCATTGGAGTATTAAAATGTTAATGGCAATATTACTTGTGGTAAGAGTTGTCAATGTACACAAACCATGAAACCATCTGAAGTTGCACATTTGTATTTTACAAGAAATCCGAAACGCTAAAGGTTTCTTTTCTCCTATAAATACAAAACGTTTCAGAGTTGAAATCCATCCCAAACAATACATGGGCCTGCGAATGTGAAAGACATCAACCATGATCTATTATTTTTACAAAAAAATATTTTACAAGAAATCTGAAACTCTAAAGGTTTCTTTTCTCATATAAATACAAAACGTTTCAGAGTTGAAATCCATCCCAGAAGCGGCTACTATCCTGTCTTTTTTTCACCATCTTCTCGCTTTGTTTGCTTTTGAGTGTTTATTTCCCTTCCTTCCCAGTTGCTAAGTTCAAGAGTGGGTAGTTTGTATTGCTAAGGTTTCTTTTCTCCTATAAATAAAAAATGTTTCAGAGTTGAAATCCATCCCAGAAGCGGCTACTATCTTGTCTTCTTTTCACCATCTTCTCGCTTTGTTTTGCGCTTTTGAGTGTTTATTTCCCTTCCTTCCCAGTTGCTAAGTTCAAGAGTGGGTAGTTGTTATTGTGCTAATACAAGCTATGTCGGGCAGTCTTATCCTGGACACATCTTCGCACGTTGGGGTTTAGCATTGCTCTTCTCGAGTATAGCCCCGAACTAATGTGTTAAGGACAACTTGTTAAACCTGTGATTCTGCCCTCGTAGTTTTCCATGGTAGAATTGTTTTCAATTCAGTTCTTTATATATATTATTCTGATACATCTAACGCTGTTGTTCATTGTTGCAAGATTTCAACAATAGCATCAATGATCAAACTGAGTACTCAAATCTTAACTATACCATTATATAACCTTGAGTTTTACAAGTTACAACCATCAATTACAAAACCAACTACTCAAGAATCTGCAATCACGAGCAGCAGAGTCTTCTCTGGTGCTATTGATCTAAGTAGTTCTGCATTGGAGTATTAAAATGTTAACAGCAATATTACTTGTGGTAAGAGTTGTCAGTGTACACAAACCATGGAACCATCTGAAGTTGCACATTTATATTTTACAAGAAATCCGAAACCCTAAAGGTTTCTTTTCTCCTATAAATACAAAACGTTTCAGAGTTGAAATCCATCCCAAACAATACATGGGCCTGGGAATGTGAAAGACATCAACCATGATCTATTATTTTTACCAAAAATATTTTACAAGAAATCCGAAACTCTAAAGGTTTCTTTTCTCATATAAATACAAAACGTTTCAGAGTTGAAATCCATCCCAGAAGCGGCTACTATCCTGTCTTCTTTTCACCATCTTCTCGCTTTGTTTTTCTATTTTGAGTGTTTAATTCCCTTCCTTCCCTGTTGCTAAGTTCAAGAGTGGGTAGTTTGTATTGCTAAGGTTTCTTTTCTCCTATAAATACAAAATGTTTCAGAGTTGAAATCCATCCCAGAAGCGGCTACTATCCTGTCTTATTTTCATCATCTTCTCGCTTTGTTTTGCGCTTTTGAGTGTTTATTTCCCTTCCTTCCCTGTTGCTAAGTTCAAGAGTGGGTAGTTTGTATTGTGCTAATACAAGCTATATCGGGTAGTCTTATCCTGGACACATCTTCGCACGTTGGGGTTTAGCATTTCTCTTCTCGAGTATACCCGCGAATTAATGTGTTAAGGACAACTAGTTGAACCTGTGATTCTGCCCTTGTAGTTTTCCGTGGTAGAATTGTTTTCAATTCAGTTCTTTATATATATTATTCTGATACATCTAACGCTGTTGTTCATTGTTGCAAGATTCCAACAATAGCATCAATGATCAAACTGAGTACTCAAATCTTAACTATACCATTATATAACCTTGAGTTTTACAAGTTACAACCAACAATTACAAAACCAATTACTCAAGAATCAGCAATCACGAGCAGTAGAGTCTTCTCTGGTGCTATTGATCTAAGTAGTTCTGCATTGGAGTATTAAAATGTTAATGGCAATATTACTTGTGGTAAGAGTTTTCAGTGTACACAAACCATGGAACCATCTGAAGTTGCACATTTATATTTTACAAGAAATCCGAAACCCTAAAGGTTTCTTTTCTCATATAAATACAAAACGTTTCAAAGTTGAAATCCATCCCAAATAATACATGGGCCATCGAATGTGAAAGACATCAACCATGATCTATTATTTTTACCAAAAATATTTTACAAGAAATCCGAAACTCTAAATGTTTCTTTTCTCCTATAAATACAAAACGTTTCAGAGTTGAAATCCATCCCAGAAGCGGCTATTATCTTGTCTTCTTTTTACCATATTCTCGCTTTGTTTTGCGCTTTTGAGTGTTTATTTCCCTTCCTTCCCTGTTGCTAAGTTCAAGAGTGGGTAGTTTGTATTTCTAAGGTTTCTTTTCCTATAAATACAAAATGTTTCAGAGTTGAAATCCATCCCAGAAGCGGCTACTATCATGTCTTCTTTTCACCATCTTCTCGCTTTGTTTTGCGCTTTTGAGTGTTTATTTCCCTTCCTTTCCTGTTGCTAAGTTCAAGAGTGGGTAGTTTGTATTGTGCTAATACAAGCTATATCGGGCAGTCTTATCTTGGACACATCGTCGCACGTTGGGGTGTAGCATTGCTCTTCTCGAGTATACCCGCGAACTAATGTGTTAAGGACAACTTGTTGAACCTGTGATTTTGCCCTCGTATTTGTCTGTGGTAGAGTTGTTTTCAATTCAGTTCTTTATATATATTATTCTGATACATCTAACGTTGTTGTTCATTGTTGCAAGATTCGAACAATAGCATCAATGATCAAACTGAGTAATTAAATCTTAACTATACCATTATATAACCTTGAGTTTTACAAGTTACAACCATCAATTACAAAACCAATTACTCAAGAATCAGCAATCACGAGCAGTAGAGTCTTCTCTGGTGCTATTGATCTAAGTAAGTCTGCATTGGAGTATTAAAATGTTAATGGCAATATTACTTGTGGTAAGAGTTGTCAGTGTACACAAACCATGGAACCATATGAAGTTGAACATTTATATTTTACAAGAAATCCGAAACCCTAAAGGTTTCTTTTCTCCTATAAATACAATACGTTTTAGAGTTGAAATACATCCCAAATAATACATGGGCCTGCGAATGTGAAAGACATCAACCATGATCAATTATTTTTACCAAAAATATTTTACAAGAAATCCGAAACTCTAAAGGTTTCTTTTCTCCTGTAAATACAAAACGTTTCAGAGTTGAAATCCATCCCAGAAGCGGCTACTATCCTGTCTTCTTTTCACCATCTTCTCGCTTTGTTTTGCGCTTTTGAGTGTTTATTTCCCTTTCTTTCCTGTTGCTAAGTTCAAGAGTGGGTAGTTTGTATTTTGCTAATTCAAGCTATATCGGGCAGTCTTATCCTGGACACATCTTCGCACGTTGGTCTTCTCGAGTATACCCGCGAAATAATGTGTTAAGGACAACTTGTTGAACCAGTGATTCTGCCCTTGTAGTTGTCCGTGGTAAAGTTGTTTTCAATTCAGTTCTTTATATATATAATTCTGATATATCTAACGTTGTTGTTCATTGTTGCAAGATTCCAACAATAGCATCAATGATCAAATTGAGTACTCAAATCTTAACTATACCATTATATAACCTTGAGTTTTACAAGTTAAAACCATCAATTACAAAACCAACTACTCAAGAATCAACAATCACGAGCAGCAGAGTCTTCTCTGGTGCTATTGGTCTAAGTAGTTCTGCATTGGAGTATTAAAATGTTAATGGCAATATTACTTGTGGTAAGAGTTTTCAGTGTACACAAACCATGGAACCATCTGAAGTTGCACATTTATATTTTACAAGAAATCCGAAACTCTAAAGGTTTTTTTTCTCCTATAAATACAAAACGTTTCAGAGTTGAAATCCATCCCAAACAATACATGGGCCTGCGAATGTGAAAGACATCAACCATGATCTATTATTTTTACCAAAAATATTTTACAAGAAATCCGAAACTGTAAAGGTTTCTTTTCTCCTATAAATACAAAACGTTTCAGGGTTGAAATCCTCCCAGAAGCGGCTACTATCCTGTCTTCTTTTCACCATCTTCTCGCTTTGTTTTGCGCTTTTGAGTGTTTATTTCCTTTCCTTCCCTGTTGCTAAGTTCAAGAGTGGGTAGTTTGTATTGCTAAGGTTTCTTTTCTCCTATAAATACAAAATGTTTCAGAGTTGAAATCCATCCCAGAAGCGGCTACTATCTTGTCTTCTTTTCACCATCTTCTCGCTTTGTTTTGAGCTTTTGAGTGTTTATTTCCCTTTCCTTCCCTGTTGCTAAGTTCAAGAGTGGGTAGTTGTTATTGTGCTAATACAAGCTATATCTGGCAGTCTTATCCTGGACACATCTTCGCACGTTGGGGTTTAGCATTGCTCTTCTCGAGTATACCCGCGAACTAATGTGTTAAGGACAACTTGTTGAACCTGTGATTCTGCCCTCGTAGTTATCCATGGTAGAGTTGTTTTCAATTCAGTTCTTTATATATATTATTCTGATACATCTAACGTTGTTGTTCATTGTTGCAAGATTCCAACAATAGCATCAATGATCAAATTGAGTACTCAAATCTTAACTATACCATTATATAACCTTGAGTTTTACAAGGTACAACCATCAATTACAAAACCAATTACTTAAGAATCAGCAATCACGAGCAGTAGAGTCTTCTCTGGTGCTATTGGTCTAAGTAGTTCTGCATTGGAGTATTAAAATGTTAATGGCAATATTACTTGTGGTAAGAGTTGTCAGTGTACACAAACCATGGAACCATCTGAAGTTGCACATTTATATTTTACAAGAAATCCGAAACTCTAAAGGTTTCTTTTCTCCTATAAATACAAAACGTTTCAGAGTTGAAATCCATCCCAAACAATACATGGGCCTGCGAATGTGAAAGACATCAACCATGATCTATTATTTTTACCAAAAATATTTTATAAGAAATCCGAAACTCTAAAGGTTTCTTTTCTCCTATAAATACAAAACGTTTCAGAGTTGAAATCCTCCCAGAAACGGCTATTATCATGTCTTCTTTTCACCATCTTCTCGCTTTGTTTTGCGCTTTTGAGTGTTTATTTCCCTTCCTTCCCTGTTGCTAAGTTCAAGAGTGGGTAGTTTGTATTGTGCTAATACAAGCTATATCGGGCAGTCTAGCATTGCTCTTCTCGAGTATACCCGCGAACTAATGTGTTAAGGACAACTTGTTGAACCTATGATTCTGCCCTCGTAGTTTTCCGTGGTAGAGTTGTTTTCAATTCAGTTCTTTATATATATTATTATGATACATCTAACACTGCTGTTCATTGTTACAAGATTCCAACAATAGCATCAATGATCAAACTGAGTACTCAAATCTTAACTATACCATTATATGACCTTTAGTTTTACAAGTTACAACCATCAATTACAAAACCAACTACTCAAGAATCAAGAATCACGAGCAGCAGAGTCTTCTTTGGTGCTATTGATCTAAGTAGTTCTGCATTATAGTATTAAAATGTTAATGGCAATATTACTTGTGGTAAGTGTTGTCAGTGTACACAAACCATGGAACCATATGAAGTTACACATTCATATTTTACAAGAAATCCAAAACCCTAAAGGTTTCTTTTCTCCTATAAATACAAAACGTTTCAGAGATGAAATCCATCCCAATCAATACATGGGCCTGCGAATGTGAAAGACCTCAACCATGATCTATTATTTTTACCAAAAATATTTTACAAGAAATCCAAAACCCTAAAGGTTTATTTTCTCCTATAAATACAAAACGTTTCAGAGTTGAAATCCATCCCAGAAGCGGCTACTATCCTGTCTTCTTTTCACCATCTTCTCGCTTTGTTTTGCGTTTTTGAGTGTTTATTTCCCTTCCTTCCCTGTTGCTAAGTTCAAGAGTGGGTAGTTTGTATTGCTAAGGTTTTTGTTTTCCTATAAATACAATATTTTTCAGAGTTGAAATCCATCCCAGAAGCGTCTACTATCCTGTCTTCTTTTCACCATCTTCTCGCTTTGTTTTGCGCT